>JAIUZE010010238.1:0-27831 GCA_022085475.1 Heliosperma pusillum
ATATATATATATATATGTATAGAGTTAGGTTCAAATGAGTCTTTCCTTAACTTTGAGTCCTTGAGTCCTAATCCAAGCCATTGGATCAAGAGGATGAATGACTAGGATTAAAACAAAATGGAGGGTCAAGATTGTGAGACACACACAATCCAATCTCTTCAAACCCTAATATATATACCCTTTTTCACTCATCTTCTTTCATTTTCACATTTCTCATTCTCTTTCTACCTCCTTTCTCTCTCTAACATCCTCTTTAAAAAAAAAAAACCAAAGAAAAAAAAACCCTAACCCTCTCCCACCGGTCCACCACCCCCACCCCCACCGGTCCCCTCCCCCGACGCCGCCATGCTCCCGCCTCCCCTTGCTCCCCCGCCCTGCTCCGGGTCCGTCCGCCTCCCTCCTCCTCCGCCTCCCTCCTCCTCCGCCTGCCTCCTCCCCCGCCTGCCTCCTCCTCCGCCTGCCTCCTCCCCCGCCTTCGCCTGCCTCCTCCCCCGCCTTCCTCCTCCTCCGCCTTCGCCTGCCTCCTCCCCCGCCTTCCTCCTCCTCCGCCTGCCTCCTCCCCCGCCTCCCTCCTCCTCTGCCTCCCTCTTCCCCCGCGTCCCTCCTCCTCTCTTTTTTTCTTTTTTTTTTTTCTTTTCAGATTTGATTTCATATTTAGTCCCTCCTCCTCCTGCCTCAAAGTTGTTAGAATCTTTTTTATTGTTTCCTTGTTTTTTTTTATTTTGTTGGTGGTTGTTTTTTTTAATTTGTATCATCAAATTTATTTAATCTTTTTTTAGATCTGAAAAAAGGTTAAAAACTACCGCTATTTCAAATCTCGTTTTTTATTTTTCAGATTTGTTATGTTTTTTTATTTTTTATTTCAAATCTATGTTTTATGTTAGATTCGTTTTTTACTAACCTTTTTTTCAGATTCGTTATTAATTATTTAGTTTATCCAGGTTTTTTTTCAGATTTCTTACGTTTATTTCTCATTTTTTCAGATTTCTAGATCTTTTTCATTTTTCAGATTCACTTTCTTTTTTTTAATCTTGGTTTTCATTTTTAAAATTTCTAGATCTCATATTTTTTTTTTAATAACCACCACCAATGTTTTTCTATTTTTTAACTTCTCATTTTTTTATATTTTATTTTTTGACTAAAGATTCAAAATTATGAACTAAAATTACACTAGTATGGACTGAAGTTATACTATTATGTACTAGAGTTTCACTAGTACGTACTAGAGTTTCACTAGTACGTACTAGAGTTTCACTAGTACGTACTAGAGTTTCACTAGTACGTACTAGAGTTTCACTAGTACGTACTAGAGTTTCACTAGTACGTACTAGAGTTTCACTACTACGTACTAGAGTTTCACTACTACGTACTAGAGTTTCACTAGTATGGACTAAAGTTTCACTATTATGGACTAAAGTTTCACTAGTATACACTAAAATTTCACTATTATGTACTAAAGTTTCACAATTATGGACTACAGTTTCACTAGTATGTATTAAAGTTTCACAATTATGGACTAAAGTTGCACTGGACTAAAGTTATCTTATTAAGGACTAAAGTTACTTAATTAATGACTATAGTTACATTAGTATGAACTGAAGTTACACTCATAAAAAACTAAAATCACATAAATTTGTTTAAAAATTACGTAAATTCAAATTTATATAGTTAAAATCACATTTTAATTTAAAGTTACACAAAAAATGGTTAAAGTTTCACTCTTAATGACTAAAGTTCGTCTCATAAAAAAACAAAAATCACATAAAATTGTCTTAAAATTATATAAATTCAAATTTATATAGTTTAAATCACATTTTAATTTAAAGTTACACAAAAAATGGTTAAAGTTTCACTCTTAATGACTAAAGTTTGTCTCATAAAAAAACAAAAATCACATACATTTGTCTTAAAATTACATAAATTCAAATTTATATAGTTTAAATCACATTTTAATTTAAAGTTACACAAAAAATGGTTAAAGTTTCACTCTTAATGACTAAAGTTCGTCTCATAAAAAAACAAAAATCACATAAATTTGTCTTAAAATTACATAAGTTCAAATTTATATAGTTTAAATCACATTTTTATTTAAAGTTACACAAAAAAAGGTTGAAGTTACATAAATAATTATTAAAGTTACACTCGGAATGTAGGTGAAAGTCATTAAAACTTACTCATTTTATTCTACTCTTGTCCCTTCATTTTGTTTTAATCTTGTCCATTCATTTTTCTTTTAATCTTAGCCTTCCATCTTGTTCTAATCTTGTCCCTCCATCTCTTTCATCCAAAGGGCAAGATGAGGACTCATGGACTCAATTTTGAAGGTGGACTCATTATAACTATATATATATATATATATATATATATATATAGAGCTTAGTTCAATTGAGTCCACCATTTTCTTAGAGTCCTTGAGTCCTCATCCTAGCCATTGGATGAGGGAGATGGATGGCTGAGATTTGGGAGATTAAAAAATACATTTATCACTAATTAATTACCTATGCACTAATTAATTAACTTTCTCTCTCTAGCTTTACATTAATCACTTTTTAAACACTTTTAAGCACTTTTGAGCACTTTTTAGTTGCTGAGATTTATGAGTGTAACTTTGATGCTTGCGAGTGTAACTCTAATGTTTTAGAGTGTAACTTTAAGTTTTTAAGGCGGTTTGTATACAAAAATTTGAATTTACACAATTTTAACACCTTACGAGTGTAACTTTAATACTTTTCGAGTGTAACTCTAATATTTTCGAGCGTAACTTTAAATTTTAAAGACGGTTTTGATATAATAATTTGAATATATATACTTTTAACATTCTACGAGTGTAACTTTGCTGATTTTCGAGTGTAACTTTAATATTTTTTAGACGGTTTTGTATAAAAATTTGAATTAATATAATTTTGACATTTTACGAGTGTAACTTGGATGATTTTCGAGTGTAACTTTAATATTTTTTTAAGACGGTTTATTACTTATAAATTTAAATTTATATAATTTTTTACATTTTACGAGTATAATTCTAACATTTTAGGAGTGTAACTTTAATTTTTTTTAAGACGGTTTTGTACATAAAAATTTGAATTTATATAATTTTAACATTTTACAAGTGTAACTTTGATGATTTACGAGTGTAACTCTAATATTTTACGAGTGTAACTTTAGTAATTTTAGGTCATTTTGAGTGGAATTTTTTGAATTTTATTGCATGTTGAATCTACATAATATACTATAAATTTATGAGTGTTACTTTAGTCCTCTATGAGTGTAACTGTAGTCCTCTATGAATGTAACTGTAGTCCTCTATGAGTGTAACTGTAGTTCTCTATGAGTGTAACTGTAGTCCTGAATGAGTGTCACTGTAGTCCTCTATGAGTGTAACTGTAGTAAAAACTATGTAAAAAGCAAGGTAGATCTAGAAAAAGGTAGATCTAGAAAAAAAAATTGAAAACAAGAGTAAAAACTAAAAAAAGAAACAGATCTGACATCAACAAGTGTAACTTTTAAGGTCATTTTGTGTTACTTTAATAAATAATGTGTGTTACTTTAATATAAGATATATGTGACTTTAATAAATCAAATGTGTAACTTTAATAGACGATATATGTGACTTTAATAAATAAAATGTATAACTTTAATAGACGATATATGTGACTTTAATAAATAAAATGTGTAACTTTAATAGACGATATATGTGACTTTAATAAATAAAATGTGTAACTTTAATAGAGAATTTGTGTTACTTTAATAGAAGTCATTATTACTTGACACCTTTTTTTCAGATCTAGTATTAATAATTAGTGTTACTTTAATAAACGATATATGTGACTTTAATAAAGAATTTGTGTTACTTTAATAGATAATATGTGTTACTTTAATAGATAATATATGTTACTTTAATAGACGTCAACATTTGACACATTTTTTTTAAATCTGAAAAAAAATAAAAGAAAAACAAACAAAACCAACAAGAAAACCAAGATCTTACACCAAGAAGTGTAACTTTTAAGGTCATTTTTATACAAATATTATGTAATAATAAAAAAAATGTGTTACTTTAATATACGATATATGTGACTTTTGTAAATAAAGCGTGTAACTTTAATAGAGAATGTTGTTACTCTTATAAAAGATACGTGTGACTTTAAAATAGAATATGTGTTACTTTAATATATGTGACTTTACTCGGGGCACATACATCGACACACCTTTTTCAAATCTGAGTAAAAGAAGAAGAAAAAAAAATAAAGACACATACCCCATACACATACACATACACATACATATTGGGTAGAAGGGAAAAAAAGAAAAAAGAAAAAGAAAATGGAAAATAAAGACAATGACACAGGAACTAAAAGGGGAAGAGAAAAAGAAAAAAAAGAAGAAAAGACAACAACAATAACGACACCCACCCAAGACACTAACCCTCCACCCACGACCCCAACGCCCACGGCCCACCACCCACGACCACCCCCCTCACCGGACAGCAGCAGCAAATCCCCAACCACCCCACAACTTCTAAATCTGGAAAAAAAATGAGAAGAAGATGGAGGAAAGAAGGAGGGAGGAGGCCGGTGGTGTTGTTGGTGCTGCTGTCCGGTGAGGAGGGAGGTCGCAGAGTGGCGGCTGGAGGGAAGAAGAGGAGGCCGGTGGTGGGTCAGAGAGGAGGCAGCGAAAAAGGTGGTCGGGTGCGGTGGTTTGAGGTGGTAGTTTTCAGATCTGCTTTTTTTTATGTTTGGTGATGGGTTTTTTCAGATTTAATTTTTTTGGTGGTTTTAGGTGGGTAGGAGTTATGTGGTAGGTGGTGGGTGGTTGATGTGGTGGATAAGAGGCGGTGAGCGTCGAGGGTGGTTGTGGGGAGTGATTTATTTGGGTGGTGTCGGTGGGTAGTGGTGGTTGTGTGATGTTGTGTGAGAATGGAGGATGAATGAATTAATTGGGATTTTTGATTTATTTGAGTTTTAGAGAGATGGGAGTAGGAATATTATGTGAGATGAAAGAGAAGTGATTGTGAGGAAAATCTTTTATAGTGAATTAGTGAGGTTTAGTGATTAATTAATGAAAACTAGAGAGAAGGTGATATTAATCATAATTTTGGAGTATCAATCTTAGCCATCCATATCCCCATATCCAATGGCCCTAAAAAGGACTCAAGGACTCTAAGGAATGGGGTGGACTCAATTGATCTTTGCTCTATATATATATATATATATATATATATATATATATATATATATATATATATATATATATATAGGGTCAGGATCCGGTGAGAACCACTAACATAATGAGAACCGCGAGAACCCTCACTAAATCTCCACCAAATCTTGTTTCGAAAGTTTTGTTGGATCATTTACCATTAGTTTAGTTTATTCAAGCAAAATACTTGCAGTAACTAAACAAAATTTATTGATTATATTAAAAAAATATGTACTTAATGTACATAAATTCAATTTGTACATTAAAATTACTCTAAATGCGTGAAAACGAGCACTAGGTGCACAAAATTGCTACTTGCATGAAAACAGTACATAGGTGCATGAAAATAACGGGCTCTAGATGCATTAAAATGAGCACTAGGTGCATGAAAATTGTTAGATGCATGAAACTGACTAATAGGTGCATGAAAATTAATAAATCGTATTTCACATCAATTTCCGTCAGTAACTTATATTTTTTCGACCAAGATGTATGTTACCTAACCATAAAATTCTACGCCGAACCCAAAAATGTCCTTATTTTTTAAAAATAAATTTCGTAAGGCGGAGTTCTCACGGTTCTCATTATCTTAGTGGTTCTCACCGGATCCCAATTCTATATATATATATATATATATATATATATATAGATTTAGGATCCGGTGGAAACGACCACTCGGTGGAAAAAGTGCAAACGACCTATATATACATTGATATATAGGTTAGAGACACTTTTTTTCTCTTTAACAAATCACACATACACTAATACTATTATATGTAAGTTTTTTTACGAGAATCTTATATACTTTTTTTAAAAATGTAGATACACTTTTTTCTATCGTAGGTACTTTTTTTTCCAGATTCTATATACATTTTTTAAGAATGTAGATACACTTTTTTCTATCCTAGGTACGCTTTTTTTTTTTTTATCAAATTTTGAATACAATTTTTTAAGAACGTAGATACATTTTTTTTTAACCTAGGTACATTTTTTTACCCGATCTCAGATACATGTTAAACTATCGTAAGTACGCCGAAATACGAATTACCTAGATATACAAAATATTTTTCTAGGTACACAAAATATTATTCTAGGTACACAAATATACGACCTATATACACAATAATCCCAAATTAACCCCGTCATTATTCAAATAAAAAACCCCCAAATTAGAAACCTTAATTTCAAAAAAAAAAAAAAAAAGCAATCACCATCATCATAGTTTCCTGTACTCCAGACCTCCCTCAGCCTTATGAACCACCATCACCCTGCGTCCCCAATGTACGGTCTCAATTAAGAAATCCTAATTATAATAAAAAAAATCAATCGCCACCCTAATTACCACCGCTCGACAACCTCATCACCACCACACACCACGGAAAAAGGATGACGAGTGCCGGGTAACTCGACGAAACAAATAGGCAGTGGTTATATCGATCACTAAGCGAAGTTTCTTACTCACCATCTATGTCCTTCATCGAGGACGATTGAATAGCTGACAATGAAGTGGTGTCGAGCCTTGTCGCCGACAAGGTAAATTTCTGACGGACAACTGGTCTGATCTTGTCGCCGACAAAATGAAAAACGAGTGGTAGCAAAGGGAAGACGGAGACAGAATGAAGGAAAAGAGTAGAATTCTGGCGAAAATGACGAAAAATAATGGCGGTGGTAATTGATGACGTTTGGTGGTAAGGGTGGTTGGTCGGGAAGCTTGCGTGGTGGTGGTTGGGGCGTCTGGTGATGGTGGTGGTGGTGAATCAGGGTGAAGGGTAGCAAATTATTAAATGGCAGGAAGTGTATTAAATGGGAGGGATGTGAAAGTTGATTTTGGGGACATTATATGCGTAACAGTGTGAGATTTTTGTATTGCTAGTTCGTTTTCACTTTTTGCACCGAGTGGTCGTTTGCACCGGATCTTGACTCTATATATATATATATATATATATATATATATATATAGAATAGGGATCAAATGAGTCCACCCCAAAACCTTGAGTCCATGAGTCCTCTTTAAGGCCCTTAGATCTTGAAGATGGATGGTTAGGATGAAAACACAAAAATTGTCATTAACAATGTGTTTAACCTACTTTCTCTCACTTCCCACTAATTAACCACTAATATCCCATTCCCTCTAATTCATTTCTCACACAACTCATCCACTCCTACTTCTCTCTAAATTTCACTCTTCCTTCTCTCTAAAACTCATTCCTATATTCTCTCTAAATTCACTCATTCACCTCCCTCACTTTCTCTCTTCTTCTTCATCATCTTCCACCGCCGGACACCACCCCCACCGCCGGCTACCTCCCCACCGCCGGCAACCACCAAAGCAAAAAAAAAAAAAAAAAAAATATAGATCTAAATAATACCACCACCGTTCAACACCCCCACAACACCCACCACAAATACCAACAAAAATAAATCGGAAAAAAGCCCTCAAATACCACCACCACTTCCTCCTCCCTCCTCCTTCCCGCCGCCCTCTCAACTGCCGCCCCTACCTCCTTCATCCGCCTTCCTGTCGTCCCTCCAACCACCACCCTTCACCATCCTCCTTCACCTCCAACAACCACCACCAAAACAAACAAACACAAAAACAAAACTAGATCTAAAAAAACCACCACAAAAACAAACAAAAAAAAAGATCTAACCACCACAAAAACACCCGTCGCCTCCAGTCAAAATCGGCCGCCTCCTTCTTGCCGCCTCGTCTTCACCACCGTCTCCCTCCCTGCACTGCCACCACCTCCCTCATCCTTACCGCGCCTCCCTTTCCATGTCTTCCTCCCTCCTCTGCCACGGTATGGTGGTGGCCAGCGGTGCGGTGGTGATGGTGGAGGTCAAAGGGGGGTCTTGGTGGCGGTGGGGGTCGTGACTCGTGAGGGTTGTGGGTATGGGTCGATGTTAACGTTAGTGGGGTTGTGGTGGTGTTTGTCTTCCTTTTCAGATTTTCTTTTGTTTTCAGATTTTTAGTTTCTTTTATTTTTATTTTTTTTCTTTATCCTTTTCTTTTAGATCTTAAAAAGTAGTATTAATTTTGAAAACCAAAAAATAAACTATTCAGATCTACTTTTTTTTTTCTTATTTAGTGATTTTAATCTTAGATCTACTATATAATAATAGATTTCTGAAAAAAATAATTGCATTATCTCGGTTTTTTAGCGTCAAAAATAGATGCCGTTGTTATTATTGTTGTTTACTTGGTGTTATTGTTGATAGTTGACTGAAATTACACCCTTAAAAGACTAAGGTTACATTCTCAATCAATTAAAGTTACACTTTCAATGAACTAAAGTTACATTCTTGATGGACTAAAGTCACACTCTCAATATACTAAAATTATACTATTATTGACGAAAGTTACAATCGTAAAAGGATTAAATTACACTATAAATAACTAAAGTTACACTCTCTATAAAATTACACTATAAATAACTTAAAGGACTTAGGTTACACTCTTAAAGAACTAAAGTTACATTTTCAAGGGACTAAAGTTACACTTTCAAGGACCAAAGTTACACTTTCAAGGACCAAAGTTACACTTTCAAGGAAAGTTACAATCGTAAAAAGTTCCACTATAATTGATTAAAGTTACATTCAGAAAAGGTTAGAGTTACACTTTAAACTAGTTAAAAATTCAAATTGTCAAAGTAAGATGCCATAAAATCACTTGTTATAAAAAAAAAGTACATTATTAAGGATTAAAGTTACATACTAAAGTTACGGAAAATGTTAAAAACTTGTCAAAATCAATTTTCAATTTTTAGTATAAAGTTACGTTATTTTGACTTAAAGTTACACTTATAAAAGGCTAAAGTTACACTCAGAAAATACGTAAAATGTCAAAAACTTATCATAAAATCAATTTTTAGTATAAAATTACATTATTTTAGATTAAAGTTACACTCGTAAAAGGTTAAAGTTACACTCTAAAAATACGTAAAATGTCAAAAACTTGTCTTAAAATTATTTTTTAGTATCAAGTTATACTATTTTGGATTAAAGTTACACTTGTAAAAGGTTAAAGTTACACTCTAAAAATACGTAAAGTTTCAAAAAATACGTAAAGTTTCAAAAAATTGTCTTAAAATTATTTTTTAGTATCAAGTTATACTATTTTGGATTAAAGATACACTTGTAAAAGGTTAAAGTTACACTCTAAAAATACGTAAAATGTCAAAAACGTGTCTTCAAATTATTTTTTAGTATCATATTATACTATTTTGGATTAAAGTTACACTTGTAAAAGGTTAAAGTTACACTCTAAAAATACGTAAAATTTCAAAAAATTGTCTTAAAATTATTTTTTAGTATCAAGTTATACTATTTTGAATTAAAGTTACACTTGTAAGAGGTTAAAGTTACACTCTAAAAATACGTAAAATGTCAAAAACGTGTCTTCAAATTATTTTTTAGTATCAAATTATACTATTTTGGATTAAAGTTACACTTGTAAAAGGTTAAAGTTACACTCTACAAATACGTAAAATGTCAAAAACTTGGCGTAAAAAAACTTTTTAGTATAAAGTTACACTTTTTTTTAATTAAAGTTACACTCGTAAAAGATAAAAGTTACACTTGTAAAACTGTACACTCGTAAAATAACAAAATTTATACTTGAAAACAAAAGTCTCAACCTAAAATGCTAAAATGTCATCAACTTTAAGCTAGAGAGAGAAAGACAATTAATTAGTGGTTAAAGAATAGATTAGTGTATTGGTTACTTTTTGCTTCTAATCTCAACCATCCATATTGAAGGATCTAAAGGCTCATAGAAGGACTTATGGACTCAAAAGATATAAGGGACTCATTTGAACCTTTCTCTATATATATATATATATATATATATATATATATATATATATATATATATATATATAAATATGAAGTCAATAGCGACAAATGTTGACCTCAGAAGTCGGAGTAACCTACGACTGCAAAGGAATTGATTCACCAGAACTAAGACGCTTGGCAAAAAAACTAGCAAACCGACAAAGAAGTTAATCATGTGCTGCATATGTAAACTTTGTATCCTTCAGCAGTTCTGACCAGAAACTTGAGTATCTAACAAAAATTACACACTTCTATAGAACACAAACCTGACCAGCAGTTCCCAAGGCAAGTGCAAACCGCAAAGCATCAGTCCCAAACTCCTTGACCGTATCAACTGGATTAATGACATTCCCTAATGTTTTGGACATTTTTCTCCCCTGGAAACACCAAAATATGAAGCAAAATATTAAATGAATTCCAAACGACATGTTGTCATTACTCTATTAAAAAAAACATAATTTATCTGCAAAGTCATCCTTTTTCTGGAAGTGTTCTAAAATGAAACCAAGAATGTTGGAACTTCCTCAAATGTGCATACTCCCTACACGCTACATCCAATTTTGTCGATCCGGTAGTCACTAGAGATATATGACTAGTGCAGTGTGCAACACTCCAATTTGAATAAATCTCTTTAGCATGCAATGATGCAAATAAAAAAAATTAAGCGTATTGCCCATTTATTTAATGTGCAATGCTATGATTTTCCTTCAAAGAACAGGGAGACATCAATAGAAAAGATGGATTCCCAAAAATATGCAATTCCTGCATGATAATTTTGAAAGGACCACAGCACTCATACTTCCGCTGCATGCGCATGCTTAAGTTAAGGAGGAGAGGGTCGAAGAAAGCCCTTAGAAGGATGTCATTTGCAACTTAGTTTCTAACTTTCATAAATAAATAGCAAAATACAGAGATTTTACATTTTACCTAACAGAAGTAAACTATGGTTTCAGATATTGGTGACACAATGAAATCTTGATGTTATACCTTGCAACTTGCATGTGTAAGTTGCCCATTGAATTCAAAGAATGATTAAAAAAACACTTACTTGAGAGTCGCGTATAAGGCCATGCAGATATACATAGCTAAAAGGAACTTTTCCAGTGAATTCTATGCCCATCATAACCATTCTAGCAACCCAAAAGAAAAGTATATCATGCCTGTTCAACAAATGTAAACGCATCAGCGACCTTGTGACTCATTGAGATAGCTAGAAATCAAAATCACAGAGAGATGACTGGGACACCATGCACCTGCTGAACTACCCATACTGCCATACACTGACTCTAGAGCAAGGGGGGAAAGGTGAGCAAGCTGCAACTCAAAATTCCACCTTCATGAAGCTTTCATACTAGAACGAAATACATTTTCTAAGAACTGTGTCAGTGAATAATTTTTTTTATGAAGGAATTTGGCAAGTCATTTCCAAGAAATCGCCAACCAAAAACTATCCTGTATAGTTACAGCAGCTTTTCACACCAACACACAACAACTTCCTCGACTAGGATTTGGAAAGTGGCCAATAGGCAGTGGAGACAATGAAAAAGTGGCCAATATCCTGTATACCTTATAAGACTCACACAGTCAACCACGAAACTTCTTTTCAAATTCGTTGACTATGGAGCCTTTCATTCTCTTAATAGAATTCTTGTACTTAACAGGAATGGAGAAAAGTTGCTCCCCAAATGGAATACCTGCCCTAGCCGCAACATTACAGGCCGTCACACTACGTCAGACTAATTTAGACTTCCAATGAGGCAATGAACCAAAGAAACAAAGGGGTTTGGATCCAACAATACCCCAGCACTATGGAACACTTATTTAGAGTTGACAATGCATATTTTATGCTCGTATAATCATCATCAGATAATACGCATAAGTCACTTCACCGAAGGCGTTCATGCAGTTAATGAAACCATAAAATGTCAGCATCTAACATGAAATATTAGACAGTAAAGTAAACATCAGGCTTACCCTGTTTCAAGCATTGTTGTTGGATAAAACGTTTTATAATCCTCTTCTAACATGTCAGGCCATCCCAGTGTACTGAAGGGCCACAATGAACTGCATAAACATGTTCGCAAGAAAGCATCATCATGGAAGCATACGTAGCACTTGGCACAAAGTAGATAATTATTTTACAAACAAAAGCTGCATAACTTCCATTGAGTTGTCCAAACGTATCTGTGATACATTAACTAGAGAATCTATGTTTTTACAGTATTTTCTCAAAATAATGTCAGATAGTTTTCCTGGATTCTCCGTGTTTTTTCTACATAAAATAAGCAAATGCAGTGGTAAATCAGTGCCACTATATGAAAACATGAACCGAGTTTTAAAACACCATTTTGTACTCTAGTCTATGAAGCACTAACACATGCAAACAAACTCATCCTAAAGCGTCTAGGCTTAGTTTTGTCTAGTCTACGTGATTTACTCGTAAGAGCATTATCAGATAAAGACAATGTAATACAAAGCCAAGGGCTAGAGAGGCACATGAGAGTTCATGTGGAATCCCATCAATCATAACATTGAAAAGCAACCTCGAAAACCAAGTGTCAAGCACGTCTGGATCCTGATATATTTCCACATCTTTTCCAAACTTCTTCTGAGCTATTTCAAGGGCTTCATCGGAGCTCCTGGCAACTATATATTCTTCCTCAGGGTCTCTTCCCACAACATACCAAACTGGTATGCGGTGCCCCCACCATAATTGTCTACTTATGCACCAATCTTTGATATTTGATAGCCAGTGATTGTAGATCTACAATGAAAAACAAACACACAAAATAAGGAATATCTTCAAAGTAGCATGGCAGAAGAATAATTTGACCATACGTATGGCTCATCACATCGAGCTCTAGAGACACCAAGCAAAGAAAAAGTAGAAGAATATTCTGGCATTAAAGAACAGATTTTGGAGATGATTCATCAAGAGAACAGCTCCAAGTACCAAAACACAAACGTATGCAACCTTGCTCACATGAAGACAACCTATAATTTCTGTTTGTGAAAACGGCTTAAGCAGGATGCCAACTGTTGTGGCAACATATTTGAAAAACAGCATCGTTTTACACAAATTTCTTGATGTTACAGGAACCACCCTTCAATTCACCAAATTAACCTCATTTGTATTTTTGTGCGAGGAGAATTTTGAACAGTGGGGCAAATTGAGTGAATTAGAGGGAGTGCCTCATATGGAAAGCATCTTGTGTTTTAATGCACGTTCTTTACAACTATATGGCATTCACGATTAATTTTTTATAAAAAAAAAAAGAAAAAAAGAGATCACGAATAATTTTTTATAAAAAAAAAGAGAGAAAATATATGTAATACAACCACTTAGTTGCTTCATGACCGTCAGTCATGTACTCATGTACTAGCATTGAAGTACAAATTAGTCCACTTGTCATCCAAAGCAATAACAAAAAAATATCCACTTCCGACTACTTGGAGTTAGTGCCAAAAACAAAGATAAACAAATGACTTCAACATAGAAAGTACGAGTAGTATGCAAACTGAGAAGAACAAAACGTTGCCCACCAGCACATATTTGGGCCTACTCTGCCTAGATCATATAAGGTATGGTAAAATAAATGTGATGTCCACAAAGTTTTGAAGAATCTATAAAGTAGGATCATGTCTTCCTCCAAGACCACATAGCCAAAATAATTTTAAGGTCACTTCAAAGTTCAGCCATTGGTGAAGCAGGTGTAGATTTTTCCTTGGTGACTCCAACTCTGTGGTTCAAGTATTCAACATGCTTGGAGTGGGATAGCCGACATCATAGGATAAAGACAGTCTTTTTCAATCTATAAACGAAAAAGTTAGGGAGTACTCTCACCATTATTTTTGCACATGTACGTTGTAGCAATTAAGTTTTATACGAGTATTTGATTTTGTACTAGACATTTTTATTATAGTTTCTGGTTGCTTAAAACAAGTGAGCAACCAAATAACTTGAAACCCACTAATTAGTTAACAAAACATGAATTATTATAAAAGGCATTTTTCACCTGTCCACGCAATTTTATATACAACTCACTGGAAAAAATCATTTTTTTTTTTTTGCAAATACAACAAAGCTTTACCCCCAATTCCCCAAAATGATTATGGGTTGGTTGATATAAATATCATCTAAAACCGTAATTGTTATACAAGTGCAAGTAAAGATAAATTAATATAAAACTAAAGATAAAAATTTCATACTAATAAAGTCTTATTTTCCCCAAAGAGAACTGAAACTATATGTTACTCCATATTAATTAACAGTATTATATTAACAAAAGAAACTCTCCAATAAAATATAGAATAATAAATGGGGGAAAAAGAATGATCCAGAAAATGAAACAACGATGGTGAAAAGGAGATTAGATCATTAAAATAGGTTTTCAAATGATCTTTAATAGACAGTTAAACATAACTAAACCCTTGTAGCGATATCGCCTACATGGGCCGTCAATCATTACCGTCTATTCGTCTAACCATCACAGCAGCATCCTTTTTATCACCTCACCGTAATCATTTTTTACTTTCAACTCTCTCAGCCCACAATTTTTCCTCTCCTAATCTCACGGAACCATCAGCAGTCACAAGTTTAATAATTCCCCACAACGTACTCCACTAATTTTGTTTGGCTCCTTGATCAGATGACACATGATGCTCAAACTCTCAGCATGCTTAAGCAGATAAACTACATTACTTTGACCCTTCATATGAACATGTGTGCCTGTGTCCAAGATACTCGGATATGAGTATGAGACTTGGAAACTTCATTTTGAGCCAAAAACACAAGGATTTCACATAAAACAGCCTAGTTGAAAATTCGGACACAAGTGCTTGTCAAGTCCTTTGAACCAGTCTGAGTAACAAAGGACACAAAATACCCGACGAATTTCAGCTAGATGGAAAGAAGGCAGGCAGTTAATTTTCTACACAAAAACTATTCCATATCATAAGACAGTAACTAATTATGTACCAATTTAAATTACAAAAAACACTTAATCCTAGCCCTTGGAATTACGAACCCAGAACAATTTGAAATTAGAAGAAAGAGAGACACAGAAAAGACCAAAAGTAACATATGTTTAAATTCTAAAAAATAACTAGAGATATAAGACCCCTTCTTTAAAAATGAGTGTCTTCAAAGAATAATACTCACCAAAAACAGTTCATATTGCCTACTTTAAGGTTAATCATCCTTATACATGCAAACAGGCGAAACAAATCTCAAAGATTGGGATGATGCTTAGGAGAGCCGGCTTAAAAAAAAGTGTTGATGTCTACCTTCTCAAATCTTTCAGGGATGATAGTCAAGTCTCCTGTTTTAACTGCATGAAGGGCCTTCTCTGCCAACGGCTCCATAGTTATAAACCATTGCTTGCTTACTAATGGCTCTATTATCTAATTCAACAAATTTTTTACCACAGATTATTTTGGATTACGAACTCTCAGAAGAACTTTTTTGGCAATACAGAGAATATTAGTTAACATACTCACTTCTCCACCTCTTTGAGATCTTGGGACTCGCATGGTGTGGGGTTCCTTTTTCACAGCTAATCCCGTCTCCTGAAGCTCCGCCCAAACTTTCTTTCTGGCCTCAAAACGATCGAGTCCACTACAAAAAGCAGAATCACGTGAATTGCAATGGTAAAGGATGAGTGTTTCTTTGAAGTAGGTAAGAACTTACGAGTAAAGTACGGCAACTTCGTTCAGTGTCCCGTCTTTGTTCATAATATTCAGTATCGGAAGACCAATCTTTCTAGCCAGAAGATAGTCATTCTGATCATGTCCGGGGCTTATCTTAAGGACGCCAGTGCCAAACTCCCGATCAACTTGCTTCACATCATGTAAAAGAACTATAGTAAGCAAGAAACAAGACTCATTTAAGGCTTTCCGCTTCTAATTTATCACTTCTCTTCCCTTAATATTTCAAGCATTTTAACAACATAGCAACCCAGACTTAATAATCTGAGGTAACAAAAACAAATTGAATTTAGAGAGCAAAGAATAAACAGAATAAATGGGCAAGTGTTGCCGCATCAATAATCATTCCGATACTGAATGCAATACTCCACATTGATAAGTGAAAACACTGAATATTCCCAACAGAAAATAGAACGCGAAATGTATTAAAAAAGGGTAGGCCAATAATATGCCTTATGTTCTTACCTTGTGCGGTATGATTGGCACATGACGACCCAAAGCCAGTGGAACGATCGCCATTTTGCCGATGTATTTTGCATAACGTGGGTCCTTCATATCAAAATAATAAATATCAAGGTAAAGAAATGGGTGACAAAGAAAGATTTTACAGTCTAACATGTGCCGTAGACCCCATAGTGTATGTAGAATTTGACTTCAGTAACTTTTATCTCCCTTAGTGCCAGTAGTACTTAGCCCAGGGTACACGTACAGGTACTAAGATACCTTTATAGACCTTGTACATGGCAATATTATGTAGTCGGTAAAAAAAAATACTTTTTCGATCAACGGATTTCTACTATATATAGATCATAAGATAAGATCTTAAAACTAGACCAGGAACACTAAAGACCAACAAAAACTCAAAGTAAACAACCAATTAGAATGATAAAGCCAAAGAAATTAGACTAGTGCAGAATATTGTTTTCGCGATGGCAATTACAGGTTGTTCCAGAGTATTAGACTTTACCAAAGATCAAGGGATACCAGCCTTTATTACTTTATCATCAGATGGAAAGTTAGCTCATTCCAGAAGCTCATTCAAATATTATTTAATTGGGGAGAGGGCTGGCCAAGAGTCGCGTACGTAAGACAAATAACCTGCTGCCTATAAAGGGCCAATGTAAAGAAAAGACCTGAAGAATAAAGACTTGGATCTTTCACATTTGGAACAGCTACTGATCGATCAGATTGAATAATTCCAACAGTAAGCAAATTATTGCCAACTACTTCCCCATTTCTAAAATACTTGCTCTTAAAAAAAATGAATACATGAGAAGATAAATACATTAAAAAAATCGTAATTGCTCTTTCATGGACAAGTTTTACTCTTTCATAGACTTTTTGCCATAATTTTTCCACACATTACCCTTCTATTAATAAAAAAGGAAATAGATAACCAACTCTCTCTCTTTATCTTCTCTTAAAACTAATCAAATTTTCATCAAATTACTCAATTATTAATCTTATTTCTCATAATCAAACAATGATTCTTGTTTCACTAATTAATCCATTCACTATGTGTATCAAAGTAGATGCAAATAATCATGTATTGATTAAATTAGGGTTAGATAAAATTAGGATTTTTGAAATTAGGGTTTATGGGGAAAGGTGTGGCTAGGGTGGCAGGGGAGGGGGAAGGATGTGGCGGTGGGATCGTCGTCTGCAGGGGGCGTCTAAGGCAGGTCGGCCCGTGCGTGTACAAGAGGTGCGTGGGGGATGGTGGCCTGAGGAGACGAGGGAAGGATGTTGGTAGTCGAGTGGTCGGGCATACAGTGCGGTGGTTCACCGGTCAAGGGAGGCGAGGGAGAGGGGCGGCGGTGAAAGGAGGTGGCAGAACTCAATAATGAGATTTGGACAGAGAAATTGGAAATTGAAATGGAGGGGTAAATTGGTCAATTGTGTCCATAAAAGAGTAAAACTTGTCCATGAATGAGCATGACCCCAAGAAAATACAATCAAATAACTCCGCTATAATTCCTTTGGTTCATATCCATAAGATGTGACCTGTGTCAATCACACTTGGCTAGGAGTACTGAACAATGTGAGTGTCAGGGTCACGTTTTGACCTAAAATGACGTGTCTAAGACTCATATCACGTAGCATATGATGTCGTCTATGACATGCCACATGCTAGGGTATGATGCTCTGAGGTTAACACAGAATGTGACCAAGTTTTATCCAGGCGGCAACAAATCCGCGGCAACTCTCCACCCCCCAAAAAACTACCTCGAGCTTTGCAAAAAAAAATGTCCTTGGATATTTTGTTACTTTTATAAGCACTTTATCAACGCTAGCTCTGAGTTGATTTTTGTGAAGACCAGAAGGAAGGAATGATAAAAACGAGCAGCCTTTCATTTGGTTATAAATCGAATAAAAGAGCTCCTACTCCTTTTCCACCTGAAACCTCGTTGGTCTTCCGCTCGTAGTGCAACAATTAGAAAAACTTGAAACTTGAAAAAATGAAAATTTAGCAGATAAGGTCAATAACCTCCGGATGTACTGCAACAGCTGTGTCACCAAAAAGGGTCTCCGGTCGTGTTGTGGCGATTGTCAAAAAGTCATCCCTTCAGGAAAAAATGAGGAATGAATTACACAATAAAAGACATTTGTTCCTCTGCAGCCTGGAGTGAGTCAGGTGCCATGAAAGTGTTATCAAGGGTAAAAATGGAAATGAAACTACAGCATGATGATTACCTTGAACCACCAGCCACGCGATACTTGATATAGTAGAGCGCACCAGGTTCTTCAGAATATTCTACTTCCTAGTATAGATAGGGGGCAAGCTTAAGCAGAAAAGGTGACAAAATAAAATATTACCAATTCTATGGCTTAGCAAAACAACATACCAAATCTGATACAGCAGTCTGAAGATTAGGAGACCAGTTGACCATATATGAACCTGAAACATATATGAAGACAGTGGTTAGCTGCATGCACAACCCCACTACCCACCCACCCACCCCCACCCCCCCCCCCAAATACATACACTCCAAAAGAACACACACGCAAAACTTGTGAACTTCATCTTAGAGTATTCAGTTAGGAATAAAGAAGAGCGAACATGAGAAATGTAAAAACTAAAAAAGATGGTTCATACGTCATGTTACACTTTGACCACGTTGAGAGACAATGATTAAACCTCTAACAAATTTCGTGAGGCAAGTGTTGGATTATTCATTGCCATTTAAAAGAATAAACTCAACATTTAATTTCACAGTTTTAACAAACAATCATAAATAGTCCAAAAACATTTTAAACTTGCCTTATGTATATGATAATATACCATGGTCCATGCGACTCACAATCCAAGAACATTCTATTGCACAATAAGCTTCAGAAACATAGGTAAAGTAATATTCCACTGTAAGATAGTAAGACATCCTAGCTCAAAACTGAGAATTAGAAGCATTTTTTAAGCATGGCGGAAGAAACAGCAACACAACTTTTTAGGAAAGAACAAACTGTTACCATCAACGTATCAAACAATACATAATACTAGGGGAAGTCATTGAAAGAACATTGTAGATAACTCCAAGTTTCATCTCATAAATCTGAATCATTGTCAAATAAACATTAATCATATTCTACCTTGGTAAATAAGGCCTTTCTCATGAAGTCTTACAAAAGCCTCAACAACAGCTCCTGTACAATTTGCAAATTGTCAGATCTCCAATCACAAGGTCATGCAATGAGGAAAAAGTTAATTAACTAGAAACCAAATATATGATCTTCGGCAATATGATAATAAATTAGGAAAAAAGAAATAAATAAACGATTCAAATGGTGATACAGTGTTTCTGATTGATACAGAAAAAAATATCTGCATTTCAAGCAAATTGGCAAATCCTGGGCCTCATTTATTTAAGTGTGCCTGTGCGTTTATTTGTTTTCTTGGGAGAGAAGCTCATCATTCATAATATATTTTCAAAGACATAGTTAACCAAGCAAAACTTATATAAGCGTAAATGTGTGCATATGTCTCAAGTACTATAGATAAACTGTCTTACGACTTAGCTGCTCATCAAGAGTGAAATGCTCTCTAGTCCAGTCACAGGAAGCCCCAAGCCTCTTAATTTGTTTTGTAATGGTTCCTCCATATCTACATACCAGAAAAGAACAGGAAAAAAACATCATTGTGTCTGTATTTGAATTATGCATAATGCAAGAAGTAATACAGCAAAGAAGTTTTATTTACGTTAAATAATAGTTCCATGGAAAGAGCACAAAGCGGGATAGCATGTAGAAAGGGAATACTAGGCAAAAAGGAACACTTGAGAGGTCTTGCATGATTTTATCTACAAACAAGAAATTCGAAGATCTAACCAGAACAGACCTCATGGAATTTTAAGAGATGAATTTTCAGGGAATTAAAAGGATGAGACGGATCTGTCAGGACAGCTTACTCATTTGGTAGTAAACTAATTTACTGCTGAAAAACTTGCAGATGTACAGTTTCTAACTACGACTAACAACACCAACTGTTCCTACTAAACAACTATATTGTTTTCTTTAATATTGAACTCGTTCTTTTCAAGCTCCTCCACCCGTACAAGAGTTGCACTTAAAAGGAGAAAGGGATAGTGGTTCCACTTTAGTAATATCTCTAGAAGTCTAGATGGTTAAAGTGAATCATATTCACCCAAACAGCAGCCACTAATAAACCAGACGATGGTTAATTTAAAGGCTACTTCCGCTTTGAGCCTTGAGGTTTGACTCATTCCACCTTAGTGACCTGAGCTTTGAGCTATTTCCTACTTTGGTGGATTGAGGAACAAATATCTTCACACTTTGGTGGCCGAGAATATAATATAGTCAATTTTTTTCTAAATTAATGACTTTATTCAGCTATACAAACACTAAGTCGAATGTTAAGGTGAATTTTCACATGATTTTGTAAGCGTGGCAATATTATGCTAAAAGATACTCGTATTTCTTATTTGAACTGAACTTTAGAAAATTTACGCTTCACGTCACCAAGTGAGAAATAGCTTAAACTCTAGGTAACCAAAATGCAATAAATGAAACTCAAGGCACAAAAATAAAATAAGCCCAAACTTTGCCTATGAAATGAGGCAAGGTTACTAAACCCTTTTACACCTTGTCTGAATTAAAAGAGATATGTGCCTTTAAAATGAGGGCTCTTCACCATAATTTGCTTGTCAGGAACTATGAAATCAAATTGTTTCTCTCTCTTGCATAAAAATTCAGTTTACAATTAAGAAACTCTAATAATCAACAGTTTTCAAAGGATTTAACTTTTCAACAAGGAAAGAAAGTGCTGACAGAATCAACCACTCAAAGGCACTCTTTATATCAACTAGTAGATGTTAAAATCAAACTTACTTTTCCTTCCACTCCCAGACACGATTTACAAACTCCTCTCTTCCTAAATCAACTCTCTTTACTCCTTCTGAGGCAAGCATCGCTTCTACAACTAGCTGCAAGAAAACAAAAATGCATCGATAATTGAAACGATTATATAGTTTCAGATATAAGGCAGGATAGTAAGTCTTAGCTACAGAAATACCAATGGAAACAGACCCTGCAGAAATGGCTAACTGAATCAACTTTGGAAAGCAACTAAGGCCTTTCTATAAAAGAAAATTAATACAAAGAGTACTATCCCTGGAAATGTAAAGTCCTGGAAAACTTGAAACTGAGCCCAATACACAAACATTCTGCTATTAGTATGAGGTAGACCTATTCTAGAGACTTATTCCTAAATTAGACAGTTTTTCCATACTTCTGATAAGTCTAACACAGCACAGACATTCTGCTATCAGTAGCCAGTAGGTGGTAGACCTCCTTTATGCTAATACCCCTTCAGTTATATGAAACCTGGGACCACCAGATTCCCAGCATACAGCCACATGGGAACTCTAAGGGGCGTTTGGTTCAAAGGAAAGGAACGCAATGGAATGGAATGGAATGACATACCATTAAGGAATGGATTCTAACTCCCATACTTGTTTTATATTGTTTGGTTGGACATTGGAATGGAATGAAATGTTAAATATTATGGAATGGAGTTTGAATCTTAGGGTAAGGGTTGGGTATGAGATTGAAGGGGGTTGGAATGGAGTTAGAATCCATTAGGTATCTAACTCCATTCCAAAATGCTCTCACCAAACATTGGCATGGATTCCATTCCAAAAGCTCCAACCAAACACCCCTTAAATATTATATCAGGCATTATGCTATAATAGAGAGCTAGTTTCAAATTTCAATAAAGAAACTTATGTTTTTTCTTTATACTAAAACATCCTGGAGAGAATTGGTCTCAGCTGGAATCATCCAAAAGTATACTTTACACTGCCATGCACTCTTGACCAGAATCAGATTGCACACCTTCTGAGCTTCATCTAGAGACATAAGTGAAGGAAGACTTTATTACTTTTTTTAACCACTTCATTGCTTTCCTCAGTAAACTTCATTTCTCGGCAATGTGTTCCACTTTAAAGTCACAATTATAGTAGAAAGATTGCAAGGAATTTCCATTTGTTGCCCGAAAGCAACATACCACCCCAGCGCCCGATATCATATAGATGGGTCCCCAGTTCCCACGTTGCAGAAGAGTACTCCACAGCAAGTAAAGAATCTAGTACAATGTAATGTTAAGAGTACAAGGATACCCCTTGCAACATGAAACAACGGTCTTTTGACAGGGAGATATATAAATTTGGTGAACTGTAGGAGGACGATTAACGATATATGTCTAAGAAGACCCACAGGTGTCAGAGGAGGCAAGAGAAGCCGCTCCTTGGAGTTATAACCGTCTTGAACGTTAAATGTATGATAGGGAATGGAACACTTGTCTCTAATGATACAACTTCTTCACTCGCAGCGTTGGAGCTTTTAATGTGAAGAAGCAAAGTCGCCAAAAATATGATATTTCCTACAATTCAAGTACAAAATCAAATGAAATGGAGTATGAAGATGTTGGGGACCCACCTACGGTGAATAGGCCATGTTAGCAACGGAGACATGTAACTGACCACTTCAAGAATTGAAGGATCTTGAAATCAAGGCATGGCTGAAATCATGTGAGACTCGTGAAAACTCACCTCAGGGTAATTGGGAAAGATTTGGTTTAACTCGGGTTTAAAGAAAACAGGGCAAATTGATAAAGAAATCTCATGATCATGGTGGTCTTGGCCTGTGCTTCATTGAAAACCACCATGAGAGAGTTTGTGAGTGGACAACGATTAAGATATATCAGGCTCACTCGCTACACCAGCTAAACTGCTAAACCAAGAGGCATATAACACCACTATAACCTACAATCACTATGCATGTTATATTCTTCATTCATTTTGCACAAACGTAAACCAACAAAATAAATCGAAACGGAGGCATACATAACTAAAAAAACACTACATCACATCTGGAGAAAACAGCTCAATTAAGGAAATGCCAACACAGAAATGGAAATGCACATATTTTCAATGAGTAGCGTCCACATAGTTTCTCAACGAAGAGAGTAAACAATAAGAAAAACAATTGGCTTTATTAAACATTCTGGAAGCACAATGTATTGAGCGGTTAATAAAAAAATAAGAAGTGATCGGCAATCAAACCTGGGTAGCAATTCCAGCATGGTCAGTTCCAGGAATCCAAAGTGCCGGTCTTCCTTTCATGCGGTGGTATCTGACCATAATATCCTATAACCAGTCATGAATAGACGTGAAGATACTAAAATGCAGATCAAGCGAAAAAAAACACCAGGTATTGTAATATTTATTTGGAAAAGCAATGTTATATAACGAAGACAAGGAGTTGCTGAAATTCAGCTTCACGAAAATAAAAACAATCATTCTTATCAACAAGGTTAGTATTATAAAACCACGATCGAGTGAGAAATGGCCTGCATGGTGGCAGAGGAAGTATGAACCGCGCTGGGTCTCAAAACCAAAAGTTCTAGCTTTAAAGGATATTCCAATAACTTTACACAACAAAAAAATGTATATTTTCGAAAGAAAATGAATACAACAAAAAATCATATTCACTTTGAACCAACCTCAAGAGTAACAAACATAGCATGTCCTAAATGCAACGATCCAGTGACATTAGGAGGTGGCATGGATATGACAAAAGGCTCTCCACCCCGCTCCAAATTCGGCTTGAAGTAACCCTGAGATTCCCACCTAACAACAACCAATTCCAGAGCATTATGACGAGAGTCGGCAAGACTAACCTAAGGCAACAAAGCAAGATATACATATGTGCATGCAATACAACAAAATCAACAACAGACTATTAAGGTTTAACTTGGATTCGCATTTTCATCAACAGTGAAGCACCACATACTCCTCGATAATAGAGATCCTCACAACTAAAACCCGGCCAATAATTGCATAACATTGATCAGTGACTGAAAATCACACCATATTAACCGAACGACACAAGAACAACAAAAGATGGACCAAAGAGCACTAGCATTACGCAATTATCAAGTTTACTACACTTGTGTTTAATATGAGATAGGGATTTCTTACGAGGCTACTATATAGACTTAAAATTTATTTCATTGAATAGTATAAAGGCCTTCATCCGGACTTAAACTTTCTGAATCAAACTGAATTGTTAAGATGTGATCATAACTAAACTAAAATGAACTTATAAGGACCTCAAATGAACTGATTTTTAGTCCAAAAAACAGCACGTAAGTCATTCTAGCTACTCTTATCTAATGGGTGCACTAGGTGTCTCGGCTAATATCTCCCAAATCCTTGAGCATAAGCGCGAGCAAAATGAACTTACAGTAGAGAGGCCTTCTTTCGGACTAAAACCTTCTGAATTAAACTGAATTGATAAGACGTGATCATAATTAAACTAAAATGAACTTATAGGACCTCAACTGAACTGATATTAAGGCCCTGTTCTTTTCGGCTGAAACTGAGCTGAACTGAACTGAACTTAATAGAGCTGAACTGAACTGAACTTAATGGAGCTGAACTGAACTGAAATGAACTGAAGTAAGCGTTAATTTATGAAGAGAGGAGCTGAACTGAACTGAACTTAATGGAGCTGAACTGAACTAAACTAAACTGAATAGAGCTGAACTGAACTGAAATGAGCTGAAAATAAGTCAGAAAGAACAGGGCCTAAGTCCAAAAGAACAACACATAAATCTTTCTAGCTATGTCTCATCTACAAGGCGCACTAGGTTCTCGGCTAATATCTCCCTAACCCTTGAGTTTAAGCACGCGCAAAATGTGCTTTCTAAAACTACGATTCTACCTTTCTACACATATTGAGTGAACATAAATACATAATGTTGCTTAAATACTTTTAGTGTACTGCATTTAACTTAGTCCTCAAATTCACCGTACATTACGATGTTACAAATGAAAAAAAACTCGAATATAAGCAATAGTTCAACTAAAAAGTAAAATCACCAGCTATACGACTGTTAGTGTACTGCATTTAACTTAACCCTCAAATTCACCGTACATTTCGATATTACGAATGAAATAAACTCAAATATAAGCAATAATTCAGCTAAAAAGTAAAATCACCAGCTATAAATTTGACTTTTAGTGAACTGCATTTAACTTAATCCTCAAATTCACCATACATTACGATATTACGAATGAAAAAATAGTAAAATATAAGCAATAATTCAACTAAAAAAATAAAATCACCAGCTATAAATTTGTTCTTCCGAACTGAAATCAAACGATTTGGCAACTTCCGGCGAAGTGAATACATCATTCTGCGATACTGCCGAAACTGCAAATAATTCAAGAACAAAAAACAAATTAGAGAAACAGCACACATTAAAAAGAGTAAATTAATTCGATTAATTAAGCGGTTTTAACGGTAATACCTGAAAAACGGCGATAATTTAGAGAGGAGAAACGAAAAGAAGATGAAGGAGAAAGTCTACTGATAAAACGACGACGTTGAGAGAGGAAAAATGGATGGAGGCGTCGAAAAGAGTAGGAAGTGATGAAGGAATGAGAGGCGAGTAACGCCATTGTTGGGAAGGAAATGAAGGTAAGAATTAGTGAGATGTTGTGCTTCGTTGAGGATAGAACTAGGGTCTTCTCGGTTTGTAACCCGAACTCGGAAAAAAAAAACAAATTCTCATTGAAGACGGATCAATTTTAGGTTCGTTTTCAACTTAATACGGGCTAAATTTAGTCATTTTAATGACAAATGTGACCATGTGAAAAACCATTCGGTATAGCTTATAAAATAGTGCTGGTAACATTTCGTCTTAAACTAGTTTTAAACCCGTGCACATTGCACGGGAATGTTATTTCAATTTTTTATTATAAAAAAATATATAAGGGACATTTTATTATAAGTAATTATTTCCTTTTAAAGTTAATTATCTTTAAAAATAAATTTTTAAATAGAGTAATAGTAACTCTCTTTACTATTTGTTAGACAATTTTAGATTAGAAATATAATAGTTGAGTTATAAAGTCATATTTAAGTTTTGGATTTGAGTTACAAATTTCATTTGTAATTAACCTAAATGATGCATCAGGGTCGTGATGCACTAGAGTCAACTGGCAAGGTAGTTATTGTAGTTCTACGTATGATATATCATATTGTTAGCTAAATTTGAGTCACTACTTTGATCATGTTTCTCGGACGACTTAAAAAAAAAACATAACTTATTTATCAAACAATATTAGTAAAAGTGAATCGATTTGAATAGTTATATATCGTGCAAATTGTTACACGTGTTTTTCACTTAATCAAATGTGCGCACGTTTATAAAACCCGTACAGGAAGAGAATGAAAATTTTAACCCGTTTTTCATTTAGTGTGAAAATTGTGACTCGTATACATTTAAAATGATGTAGTCGAATTGTTAAATTCAACTCTTGATATTATCGTGTAAACATATTGGTAACAAAAAAGTAAACGACAATGTTGTATATTTCACAAAATCTATTAAAATATAAGATAGATTCTCAATAATTTTATTTATAACTAACAAACATGTCAAGTCTTGTGTCAAAAACAGGTCATAACATTGTTTATTTTATCAAAAACTTGTCAAGTTTTGTGTCAAATTTTATTTAAGGTTTTAGATTTTAATGTTTGTAAGTAAGAAAACATGATAGACCTATCAAGAACATCGTATAGATTAAAATTCACATCCATTATATCCAACAAAAGTAATTTAATAATAACGAAATAAAAAAATGCATCATTGCTTGAGTATTTGTTGAAATACAGTCCTTTCTCTTGTTAGATAAGTCTAAAGTGTCTAAACTGATATTCTGACCGGCTAAAGCACACATATGAAAGAAATCGTTTCATATTGAATGAAATGAAAATATTTTGTAAAAATTAACAAACAATAACCTTGTTGCGTGAATAAAAACTAATTTATCGTAACGTATCTTGTCGACACTTTTCCCAACTTCATGTATTTTAAGTTTGAATGACATATTAATTACAACGAATATTAACAAATTCATGTATCAACGACAATAATTTAAGTATTTATAATAACATTTTTAATATATATATATATAGAGAGAGAAAGGATCATGTAAGTCCTCTTAGGAAATGTGAGTCCATAAGTCCTCTTATAGGTCCTTGGATCTTGGAAATGAAGGGTTGAGATGAAAACAAGAAAATGGTCATTAATGGGTGTTTAATCCACTTCTCTCACATCCAGCCTAATTAAACCCACTAATACACTCATCCCTTTAACCCACCCTTTCCACCCAATTCAATTCATTAATAACAATCTCTTCATCTCTCTAAAAAAAATACCACCTTCTCTCTAAACTTCTTTTCTCTCTAAATTCAAACAACCAAACAAAACCAAAAAAAAAAACCTAGATCTACCACACAACCAAACAACCAAACACCCCCGGCCGCCACCCCCACAACGCCGCCACCCGGCCGCCGCCCCCGCCGGCCATCCTCACCGTCCCCTGTCACCGCCACACCCACGGCCATCCTCACCGTCCCCTGTCACCCACCGCCTTCCACCGCCTTACCTCTCCTTTTTCTTTCTTTTATCTTTTTTTTTCACCCTCCCTCCTCTCCTCCGTTCGCCACGCGCCTCCCTCCACTCTCTGCCGGCGTCTCCTCCCTTCCCCGACCCCAGATCTGAAA
>JAIUZE010010239.1:0-39690 GCA_022085475.1 Heliosperma pusillum
AAACTCGACATTTCGTGGCGGGAGAACTCGGAGTTACTCCCCACTGACTGTGGCTTCCGTGTTTATATTTAATGCGGTTGGCAGGTTTGTGTTGCATACATTGGGTACATTGACGAGCTAGCGAGCGAAGTATTTACCTTGGACCTATATTCTGTTCTTTAGGATTGTATATTATTATACACTCTTTTATTTCGTATTTATACGGGAAACATGTCTCCCGTTTTGGATATTTATTTTGTATAATATTATTTCCTTTTGTTGAACCTTTTTATTCTAAGACACCTTCGTTATGTATTATTATCTTTTATTTAGTTAAATTATTTTTTTTTCTTTCCGCAAATTTGAGGGTGTCTCACAAATAATGGTTGAAGTTACACTCTTAACGACTAAAATTATTCTCATAAAAAGGAAAAAGTCACATAAACTTGTGGTAAAGTTACATAAATTCAAATTTATATAGTCGTAATCACATTTTGTTTTAAAGTTACACAAAAAAAAGGTTAGAGTTACACTCGTAATGACTGAAGTTATACTCATCAAAAGGCTAAAATCACATAAACTTGTTTTAAAGTTACATAAATTCAAATTTATATAGTCAAAATTACGTTTTAGCTTGAAGTTACAAAAATAATGATTGAAGTTACACTCCTAATGTAGGTGAAAGTCTTTAAAACTCACTCATTTAATTCTAATCTTGTCCCTTCATTTTGTTCTAATCTTGGCCTTCCATTTTTCTATTAATCTTAGACTTCCATCTTGTTCTAATCTTGTCCCTCCATCCTCTTCATCCAATGGCCAAGATTAGGACTCATGGACTCAATTTTGAAGGTGGACTCATTAGAACTTGCCTCTACATATATATATATATAATATATATATATATCTATATTTATATATATATATATATATATATATTTATATATATACACACAGACACGTATATAAACATGTGAGTGAAACTAACATGATAGCTATGTCGTCAAGATAAGCATAATAGTATAAGAAATCCACTTCTGTATGTTAAATTTACTCCAAGACTCAAAATAGTAAAACGCACGTCATTTACTCATACGAAGTCCGATTAGGCTGATTCAAAAGGCCAAATCGCATACTTTTCCGACGCCGACCAATATGTCAAATTTTTAGAAACCTTAGGTGTACTAACTTCCATCCAGTTCGGGACCAAATCTGTCCCGGCCGGTACTGGGGTTGTCCCGACGAATTTGAATTTTAAAGAAATCTTTCAAAATTTGGGACGAAATCTATTTCTAATAAAAGATGGGATATTTTGAAAGGTAACAAAGATGAATCCTAATTATATAGAAAGGAATAGGAAGAAGAGGGGATTTCAAAACAACACACGAATCTGAATTTGATTGAGAGATGAAGAAACGACATTCGTCTTAAGTTTTGAGCTTTGGAGGATTATTGGAGGGTTTGGAGGTTGAAGGAGAAGAGGAAATTTCTGAAATTGTGATGGTAGAGATGAGGGAGATGAGTTGCTTTATGGGTTTAAACCTAATGGAAAAAGGCTCAAAAGACACAACATGGCCCGACACCCATGTGGATCTATTTCAACTAGAATTTCGCGGAGAACTAAAATATGAACTCCAAGCGGGATGTTAATACACAGTTTCTACTCAACTAGACTTAATTACGACTTAACATTAATTCAAAGTTAAATAATAATAAATGAGGGGGTTTTAAAATATTTAATCCATTAAAAGTAAAGAAAAAATTATAAAATTAACGACTTTAGTTAATTACCCTTTATGATAAAATCGGGGGTGTTACATTGGGATTCGACCCTTGCAATACACAACGATCATATCGTAAAATTGTGAGGTAATAAATACAAAATCCTATCTAGTTATTGGCGTTGTTGCCGGGGACGACAAATATTGGATAAGATAGTTTAATCTATTTTAGTCTTAGTATATTTGTTTGATTATTTTATCCTTTTGTCCTAGTGCACTTATTGCATTAGGGCCTTTAATCTCTCTTTAAGTGCATGAGTAGGTGCTACATCGAGCCTCTTCTCCTCCTTGATCGTGAGATTGAGAAGACATTCCGGGTAAGAAGAAGACAAGCAGTTGCGGTCTTAAGAAGATCCCCTCTTGTTATTACCTTACCGGACATACAATCTTCCACAATTGATACCTCAACTTCTCATCCCTCAACTTCCACCTTATTACGTCTTATCATACCAACAAACCACTCTGCAATCACCTCTTCCATAAATTCAACCACTTACTCACAAAATACCAACAATACCCACTCACCAAGAACACCAAATACCCCAATTTCACCAAGAGAAAACTTTTTGAACCAATAACTAGCAGAAAAACCTATGGGATACTACAATAGGACGTACCCCAATCGGTCTTGCTCGGCCATCAACTACGGAGCCATTGCTCCAAACACTTTTGAGCTCCCTCGCCATGTGATTTCCTTTATTCAACAAGATATTTTTCAAGAGTCAAAGAATGAAGATGCTAATGAGCACTAAATATGTTTCAAGGAAAAAATGGGTACAATCAAGCGTAATGGAATCACCGAAGATCAAATTCTACTCATGTTATTCTCCTTCTCTTTGAAAGACAATGCAAAAAAGTAGTTGAACTCTAATGAACCGGGTACCTTCACTACTTGGTCTAGCCTTTCAAAGGCTTTCATCAGCAAGTTCTACCTCCATCCAAGGCCGCAAGGATAAGACATGAGATTCAAACTTTCAAGCAAAAGAATTACGAGACCTTAAGTGAGGCTTGCGAAAGCTTTAGGAATCTGATCTCCTTACATCTTGCCCACATCAAGGTATCCCCAAATGGATGACCACCCAAACCTTCTTCCAAACACTTGAGCAAAGGTTTAGAGACATGAGAGTGGCGGTCTCTCGCGGTAACTTTGACAAGATGAACAATGCTGAGATCACGGAGATGATTCAAAACATTTCCGAAATGGAGAGTAGTTATGGCTCAAGGGAAAGTGGAAGCAAAGGTGAAAGGCCTACTAGGCTAGAGTTGGAGACAAAGCTCAAGTTGGATGAGTTATCAAATAAATTTGACAACTTGGGTCTAGAAAAAGGCAAGGGGTAAGCCGATCAAGTCTAAGATAAGGGGCCTAGTCATGCTAGAGTATACTATGTCCAATAACCAAGGTCTCTACCAAGGACTTACTCTCAAGAACCAATAAGTGACACCAGATGTGGTGTTAGCCACACATATGATATATGTTCTTCTTTTTCAAGAGATGACCAATTTCAACAAGAGTATTATGCCTTACAAGAACAACAACCTAGGTACTTCTACCAACGCCAAGAAACTTTCTACCGGGCTTTCCCAAACCAAGACCTGGGGCTTTCTTATGAGGGCCAACCTTTGGACCCAAAATAGCAAGCCCCACAATATCAACCACCTTCCAAGCCCGACCATTCTAGATCTTACCACGAAAACCAAGGCCAATTTTCCAATTGTAGAAGATATTTGCAACAATCAAAGTGACCAATCTTATGTCCCTCCTCCTTTTAGGGACCAAGGAAAAACCAAATATCAGAACCAATACAACCACCAAAATTCCCAACAACAACAAAAATTTTCAAAAACCCCTCCCTTTATTGAACAACCAAGCTCTTTTATAGAACACATGTTGAAAAACATGGAGAGTAGAGTAATGCAACGTGAAGCTAATACAAATCAATAATTCAAGATTTTGAACTCCGACATCTCCAATGTCCTAGTTCAGCATAGGATTTTTGCTTCTTATTTAGCCAACCAAGAGCCCATAAATCCTAAAAAAGGAGAGCTTCTTCTACCAATTCAAGGCTCTCACCCCAAAGATAAACCACAACATCACCAATAATTGCATGATATATATCACTTTGATGGGTAGGAACAAGTTGGAAGACCCCTACAAAAATATGATTTCAAATGAGAAAAGAAAATTGAAAGGTAAGATGGTTGAAGACCATGACCCTAGTGAAGAAAAAGAGATGACCAATGAAAATGAAGTCACTCACCCTTTTTCAAATATGACCAAAGCTTAATCGTCACCTCCTCTACCTATTTATAACCAGCCCAAGGCCATGAGGAAATATAAGAAATTTGCTAAATTTGTGGGAATACTAAAGAAGCTTAAAGTCTTATCAGCTTTCACCGAGTTGGCGAGTCAAATGCCACTCTATATAAAATTTCTCAAGGTGCTCTTAAACAACGTGTCAAAGTAACTTCAAGATTCGGGGAGCTTTTCTTTACCTTGTGTGGTGGGTAACATACCTATTACAAGAACTATTTGTGATTTAGGAGCTAGTCTTAGAATCTTTCCTCTTCCCATTACCAAAAGGCTTGGCCTTGAAGAATTAAGACCCACTTCCCTAACCATACAAATAGCCGACCTCTCGGTCAAATATCCTAAGGGAATCCTTGAAGATATCTCGGCCAAAGTGAGTAATGTCTACATCCCTGCCAGTTTTGTGGTTTTGGACATTTCGGAAAACCAAAAAACTCCCATTTTCCTTGGGAGACCATCAATGGAAACCGGAGGTGTCATCATTGATGTCAAGAAATGACACCTCTCTTTTAATGTTGGTGAAAGCAAGATTTACTTTTCCTTGATGGAAGTTATGTCCAAAATCATGGTGGAAAGTGTGTATTTGGTGGATGTTATTGTGGGTGATTTGATAGAAAAAAAGATTGTTGAAAATGATGATTTGTTGAATGATGTTGCCATGGAGAGTTCAAGAGAAGATGTAATTGATCGTCTTATTGATGATAAAATTGAAGCATACTTGAACTCTCCAACTCATATTGATTTTAGCTCACTTTAAGGTATCCCTTGACTTAATGACTTTTCTAATAGTTGGGAGAGCCAAGTGGATAAAATTGAAGAGGCTATGAAGGGAACTGTTTTGAGAAAATTCCCCCTTGAAGAAAATATGAGGTTGAGGTCTTGCTTCGTCCTTCACCTTCTTGCTTGATGCCTCCGATAACCTTACCTCATGATCCTCTTGAGAGAGTGAGTGTATTCACACTCCTCACCCCTCTCTTCCACCATGAGAAGCCACCCAACATCGACAAAGGGTGTAGAGATTTGGTGTGTGATCTTTGCTATACCTTGCTAACCTCTACTACTTGGTGGAAAAATGGAGATTGAGAAGAAGAGGTTACCAAACTTGGGGTTTGGTTGTTGGTATCCTATTCTTTGAGTTTATTGGCTATCTACTTGTGCTTCTTTGTGGGTTTTGCATAATAATTTGACAAGTTGCCCCGTGCATTGAGCAACATCGATGCAAAATGGAAGCAACATTGAAAACCTTTCCTTGTGGGCATAAGTAAGTGGACCACTTCAACACTCTCTTGCGGATATGCATTTTAGATGAACTTCATTCTTCTTTAGGCATTCATGAGTTGAACATTATTGTCCCTTACCCACTTTGAAAATCCAAAAATTTTGTATCTATTGTTTTTCTCTAAGCATCCAAATGCGAGTTAATTTTGATTAGCTATCTTTTGTTCCAATATATAACCTTGTATTCATGTAGCTAGTTTGCATTTAGTCTAGATTTCAATTCATTCTTGCATTGTAATTTACTTTCTCTTGCCATTAAAAAAATTTCAAAAACATGTTATTTCCTTTTTTCAAAAATAAAAAACTCAAAGACATGCTTTCTCTTTTATCCTCCTCCTAGCACTTGGACATTGAGGACAATGTCCGATTTAAGTGTGGGGAGGGAAATATCCATTTTGTGCATATTTGTGAATATTTGTATAAATATGAGAATTTCATAAACAAAAATTACCAAAACAACTAGGAAAATCTTCAAAAAACTAAAAATATTACATTGTATAATATATGTTTGCTTGTCTAAAAAGTGGCGTAGGCACACGTGGAGCATTTGAAAGCATAATAGAATAAAAGACCGCTTAGTATATTATTTCCAAGCCTTTTCTCCTTTAACGCCCTTTTCTTTTATTTTGATTAATATGGAGGAGGACGAGAATTTATTTATGAGGATGTTCCCTTTTGGAACTTGTGCTTGTGATGCATACGTGTGCTAGGATTAGACAATTTTTGCATGCTTATTTTATTGCTGCTAGGATTTAGAATTGCATTTTGTCACTAATAAATATTTGTTTGTTGCTTTACATTCCGTTTGCATTAAGTGTGTATATATTTAAACAAAATGTGGTCTAGGAAAGGAACACGATACCTCAATGATGATTTTTTCTTGGACGTATCTTCCCCCTCCAGTGGCTTGCACCTTGTGACCTCCTAGTTAGACACCCGTGAAACAAGTATTTACCAAGACCACCTTGTGAGACCAAGTAGACCGTAGGCTAGACCTAGACTTAGACATAGTTACTTACGTGTGAGACTTAAAGCCTCCTTTAGACGGTGCACCCATTCCCGGTCTCCATAGGTTGTGAGTAGGCCTTCTTGTGTGGCATGTCATATCTCTACGCATAAGTGTATCGTCTTCCCCTTAGATCATGAGATGTATATTTTTGTGCGCATAATTTGAAACAAACTCGTTGCATAAAAATTTTGAGCCCTACATTGCCAAATAACTTTAATCTTCGAGCCTTTCGGTTAAGACCAATTTTTGCACCCCTCCTTTCATTTGGCATAACTGAAACACCCATTACACCCCATAAACAACATTCCTTGATCAAGAAAGTTGTCACTTTGTTTTTGGTGTTATGAAAAAGTCTTAATTGGTGAACTCAAGCTAAGTTCATTTGAGTCGGAATAAAGGTTTCTTTTTCGTTTGACATTTTGAATAAAGAGGTTTTATAAAAACTAAAAAAATACAAAAGAAAGAAAAAAAAAAACAAAAATCACTTTATATAAATTTATATTATTTCGAATGAGAAAACGTCAAGCAACACTTCTTATCCATCATTAAGGGAGTAGAAAAAGACATTGCAAAATAAATAGGGCATCATGTTTTTCCAAATGAGTCGGACTTTCAAGTTTGATATGTTCAATTGTTGTAATAAATTGGTTGAAATATAATTTTGAAAATATTTTGATATGTAACTCCACATCATCAATGATGAGGGCTTGCACCAATCTTGTTTCGACCCATTACCTCACCCTGTTACAAACCTTGTTTCCTATTGTGCATATTTCCCATTTCTGCAATTCATACGTGATCATATAGGAAAGGATTCCACATTGATTACGGGCATGCCTTACGAGTCGAGTAATTCAGTGATTTTTGTTACTCTTTGTCACAATAATCATTCGTTCTTCAAATGGCGAAGATTGAAAACCGCGAGGAAGTCGGTAGTCTAAGTCCCCATTGTCATGGGTCACACATGGTCGAATCTTGAGTCGTGTCTTTTGATCTTATACTTTAGCTTTTCTTCCTATTTTCCCGCCTTTAAATTCGTTTTATTGGCAATTGGTTGTCACATTCAGGTTGCTTGGGCCATTTTTAAGGGGCGGGCACCTCGTTAAGACATTGAGACGGTATCTCTCGACTGAGACTTTGGGTTTTTAAAACAAAACCAACCGCTTAGATGAGGAAAGTTGTTGTTTTTTAAATTGATGCATTCTATATGTTGATTACGTGCTTAAGTGTTGGATGCGTCAAAATTTCGGCGAGCCCCATGTTGCTTTGGAAGGAAGGACATACCTCATTGTGTTTTGTTGTGAGTTGAACGAACGGAGAAGTCCCGCTAATTGCTTATCCTCAGATATTAGTAGTTTAGTTAGTTTTGTTGAATAAGGTCTCATTTTTGCTCACTTACTTACTCGGAGACAAGTAATGTTTAAGTGTATGGATGTTTGATATATGATTAATTTAGACCGCTTTCCCTCTTTATTCTGATGTATATGACTCCATTCAACACGGTTTTCGCGTCGTTTGCTTCCATTTTACCCCTTTATTCCATTACTCACGTACTATAAATTCTCATCTCATTTTGTAGGGAATAAGCCAGGGAAGAGGCAAGATGAAATGAGGAGCAAGATATCGTCGCATAAAGAAAATAATGGAGAAAGGAATATAAGATAAGAGGGGGAAGAGGCCCCAAGACGACCGAAGTTGGCCGAACCACCGGCGGCCGGCCAACCGGCCGGGCACTACCCACTCCTCACACAAAGGCAACAAGAATAAAAGAAGAATTGGGGTCGGTGCCGGCAGGGCCACCGGCGGCCGGTCTACCTGCACCCACTCCCAGATCCCATGAAATAATACGGAAAACAAAGAAGAGTAGGAGCTCCCTACCGACTGGCTGAGAACCGGTCCACCGGCAGGGAGCCACGCGTCACTTGAGAAAATGACAAGAAGGAAATGAATAACTCCATGTTGGCCGGCAGCTGGTCTACCGGCAGGGAGACACCCCAAAGCCAAATTCCTGTTTAATATAAAAAAAACGGGTTCGATCTCGCTGCCAGTCAGCCGTTCAGCCAACATGGACCCCCAGCGCGCATTTCGTCTTTGGTCTTCTCTTTTGAGACCTAATATAAGGGGATACTATATATACCCCATCCTTAACCTATTTTGTACACACTATCCTAGATAGAGAACCCTAGTATTAAGATAGTAATATTTCCTAATTAACACTTTAGACTTTCCTTAATTAATGCTAATTACTCTACATTTCTACTAAGTTAATGTTAGATCTAGTCTTTCTATTAGTTTACATTGAAGATTTGGGTTGTAATTTGAAGACTTGAGGTGAGACTCTTCTTCTGCTTATTAATCTAAGTTTGCAACTTTCATACATGTTTGGTATAATCCTCTTTTTAATTTCAATTACTTGTCATTTAATTACATCTTCATGATTTATTAACTAGTTTATATTTTTGATCATGTACTTAATGGGCTTATCGTGTACCCAATCAAAGATAAATTACCCTAAACTAGGATAACAGCAAATAAATGTATTTAGGGAAGTATGGGTCAATCACTGGGAGACGTGAGTTACTAAATAACTTGTTATGGGGTGAATTCTATCGAGATCGGTTCGATTATTTAAGTTTGGGTTGATAAACCTACGCAAATAACAAGATGATTAACAACAATATAATTGAGAATCTAGGGGATACGGGTTTCACATGTAAACTAGCATAATAATATTATAAGCAAAGGGGTAGTGAAGTCGGTAAATGTTTAGGCCAAATGGTACTTCCTTGGGCGGGATAAGTACTATACCATAGAACGGGTCCTAGCGGCCTTTCAAATCTTTCTAGATCGTCCTACTATTCATGCTTTGTCTAATTCTGTTTCCGCTTTTCGTTCTAAAGAAAAGAATTTAACAACTATAGTCTAACAGTCGTAGCCTTTGATTAAAAAACTAACATAAGATACAAGCACGGAATAAAATAATACATCATTCACATGAACCATAATCTAACAATATCAAATGCTAATCTAACATGCTTCCCCAACACCCTAGATAAAGAAAGTACTATCCCGTTTTAAATATTAAAATAGATTCTTAATAACAAGTTGGTAAATATGAACATGGAAACAATAAGTGAAAACTGAAATGGAAATGAAAGTATAAAGCAAGGGATCAATAATTACTAATACTAAGGGATAAGAACTTGAGTAGAAAGAAGAGAACTCCAAATAAAGCTTGATTTAATTCTTAGAGCAACTTATTAATAACAAAATTAAAACTAATACTAATACTAAACTAAAACTAAACTAGAAAAGTAGAAAAGTAGAAGAGATGTTGTTTTGAATTGTGTTGTAAGTTGTGATTTGTGATATTGCAAACCCCTCCTTTTATAAGCCTTAGAAGACGCGTCCCATAAATGTCGAACATATGGGAAATGATGTTGAGTGTAGAGGGGTATGTGAAGCATCTAAACGTGTAGAAAAGGGCAACCCCGATCGTTTTTGGGTGTCCCCGATCGGGGTCGCAACTCTTTTAGCACACGCGGTCATTCCTTCGCTTTTTCGCTTTGTATTCTTCTTTGTACGCATTCCCAAGCTTCAAGCCCCATAGGGACGCGTATAATCATCAATTGAGCCTAATTTAAACATTATAAATATCTTCTAGCATGTGCTCAAGGGACAGGGGTTGGTGACGGTTATTGAGCAAGCATCGTAAAACTGTTGTAACTAGTTCAATCTTGCATTGAATGACTTGAAATTTGTTTCCTTTGACTTGGAACCTCCAAAACTTCATATCATGCCATCTTAAGCTCATGTACTAGTCAATATTAGCTTCACCTTGCTCGGTATTCATTCAAATTTAAGGATTTGATGTAGAAACGACCTGATATCACTCCATATCCTACAAATGACATTACAACACAAGAATACTTCCAAAGTAGGAATAAGCTCTTAAAACCATTATAAATAGTGAATAATAACATGTAAATACGAGTTAATATGAGGGATAAAAGTATATAAATATTGGACACATCAAATTTGCCCAAGCTAAACCCTTACTTGTCCTCAAGCAAGCACACAAGATCATACATGAAGAGGACAAGGGTGACGAGCAACAATCATCCTATGCAAATACAAATCCCATAAACTAGCTTAGAAAGTAAAGTGAAACATATCCCGAAACAACATGACCATAGGGATATAAAAAACTTGGATGAGATTTACACGACGGCGTAGCATAAAGGACTTAACATGAACATTTCAACTCTTGCATGATCTTATATGACAATGGACTCTCATGAGACAGTCATTCACTCAAAATTTTTGAACATGGCAATTTATTGGTGAATAACACTCTCTTATCTACGACTCAAGAGAATGAGACTGCAATCTAGTATGGTAGACAATCCAATTTCACAAGAGAATGCTAAACATGATCATATGCATAAGAAAAAAGCCAAGATGACAAAGAAGAAGGCTAGGGATGTGGGAAATATCGGTATATTTCATACATGAAATTTAAGGATTATAACGAAATTATAATATATGAAATACGAGTTATAAACAAAATGCATAAAGATTAGAATTAACCTTCCGTCCTAGCAATATGGCCTAAAAACAAATATCAAGATGATATTCTCCTAATTGTTGCACCCAAGATGCTCTGAGAAATGTCTTTCCTTGTGCTAGAATGAACACCAAAAATTACTGCTAATTTTTGTGAAAGTAATTGTGATGATGAGAAAGTAGAGAAGATGAGTTTATATAAAACTCTCCTCCTCTCCTATTTGGACCGTCCAACACAAGTGGAGGAAGAAGAGGACTCTTTTTCCACTACTTGTTTTTAGGTAGTGGAGTCAAGATAGGAGTCTTCTCTCTTTTATTTATTTAATGTATGATATGTGTATGTATTATTATTGTCATTTGTCATATATTAATAAGTCCATACAACATCTTGTAGTCAATTTATTAATATCGGTGTGACATCATTTATTATGACAATATTGTATAATATATACGTCAACTATAAATATCGTATATTTATAATTTGCTAATTAAATATAACAGTTAATATTTAATTACGAATTAACGTTTAATTCGTTTAAGCTTACATTATTTAATCGTATTAAATAATTACATTATATACATTAATTAGATATAGCAGTTCATATTCAATTACGAATTAACATTTAATTCGTCTAAGCTAGTATCATTTAATCGTATTAAATAATCGTATCATTATTACATTGACTAACCTTTTAGTCATATACATCGACTAACCTTTTAGTCATATAAGGCATCAATATGATTATATTTTTCATATAATCATACCTCTCAAACACATCCTTTAGGTGTGAGTTTTAGGGACCAGTTGATCACCGCCATTAAAATGACAATAACGTCAAACTTCTAGCAAGCCAACCGTTATCGATAAACGTTAATCAACTGATAAGAATACTAAGTATACCCTGTGAACCTGTAAGAGATTTATACACGTTATCACACTAACTGTGGAGAACACTAGCTCCAACAATCTCCCACTTGTCCTTACAAGTGTATGTGCGATAACCGATTCTCATATCCAAAATTTCTCCCACTCAATGTAAAACAATTTGCAAAGTCCGTATTCACAAAGGTCTTATTTTACAACTGATCTGTATCAAGAGTGGTTTTCCCGACTAGAGAGTAACTTAACTGATAAACGAATCATTATTCGAGCATGGCCATGCATTTCAGTTATAACTCCTCGAGTGGCCCTGAGAAATAATAAAACCTAATAAAGGTTGGATATTTTTTTCAACTCGAATCCTGCAGATATAAGCACAATTTGAAATGACCCAGTAAAAATCTGTTTAGCCTCCTGTTACGGTCAACCATGAGAAAGAAACTAAAGTCACCCAAAAAATGCCTTAATCTCAAGAGACAGTCGATATTCAAAAGAGTCGACTCTAGGAACACTATGGACGTCCAATCCACGACCTGGCACCGAATGTTTTTAAACATTTAGGACTCCATAACGTTGTCACGATGTCCTACGAGGTATCTTTATAACTCGTATCTGCGATCGATCAGTCAACCGTTTAAGTTATGGCTCGTTGAACCCACCATCAATCAAATTCACAATATAATTGCCAGAGTTATCAGCTCATGTAGCGATTACAGACCAAAACAAATATAATGTAATTCAGTTCACTTTGTGGCGTTCAATGTTGCCGTACAATCCATGCACTGAAACTATTCAGAAAAGACAACTAAACAATGACAAATTGAGCTAAGATTAAGACACTTGCAAGTACTCTGTTTCTGTTTGAATTGATTGTTAAAGAACAAGGATAGGACCTTAACCAAAGCACAAAGCCAATGGTTGAGGGTTGAACCTTGATCCCAGCACACAGCTAAGGACCCAAGCTCACTTCCAAGCACAAAGCAAAGGAAGTTGTCTCAAGCACACAGCCAAGAGATGCAACAGAAACAAGGTTTCAGTTTTATGTTTTACTTCAAATCTGGTTTGCATTTCATTAGGTAAAGGCCTTATATAGGCAACAAGGATACAACTCAGACGTTAGGAGATATCTAGGGCCACAAAGGCTTACAACATGAAACAAAATAACAGCTACAAACTTGCAGGAAAACTGACATAAAGTAGATAAAGCAGAAAAGTAATTCTAATAGGACAATCTGCCTTAATGGGTTTGTTGGGGTTGAAACTGGTGGAGGGGTGGACTTCTGAGCTTGATTCTTGAGCTCAACTGAAGTGGGATGGATGCCAAAGGTCCTTCTAAAAGGCCCTCGAGTTTGTTTGATCATAAAAGGAAAGTTTGATAGTGACATGTTAACTACTGCAAAAAGGCTGAAATCTGGACAGTCTGAAGTTGTCCCTAAGCTAACTCTTTGTGTGTTTGTTTCTGGGGAGGGAAGTCCTGGGGAAAGTTGTAGAGGACCTTCCCAAGACATAGGTTTGAGGGTTGGTTAGGCTTGTTTGATTGTGTGGGGCCCCATGGACCTTGTTTAGAAAGGCTGTGATAGGCTGTTTTTGGCTGGGGGCTGTTTTTGTTGTGTTGGGTTTGTTGGGCTGTTGGCTGAGCTTTGTTGTGGCCTAGTCTTGGGAAGTGGATGGCTAGGCTTTGTTCTGGTTGTGGTGGTGTTGTCTTAGCAGGCTTGAAGTGGTTGTGGCTTGGACTGAATAGAACATTGTCATAGCTGGTCATGGTGTTGTCTGAATGTAGGTTGTTGTTTTGATGTTGAGTCTTGTCTTGAGTTTGTGTCTTGTCTTGAGCTCGTGTCATGGCTCGTGTCTTGGCTTGGTCACATACTCCCGTTGCAACCTCCTTTTCTTGAAAAGGATTTGCCCTCAAATCTTCCTCACCTTCATCATCTGATTCACCATGGTAAGGACTCAGGTCTCCAACATTGAAAGTACCATGTACACCATAGCTTCCTGGTAGATCCACCTTGTAAGCATTGGTGCCTATCTTCTCCAATATCTCAAATGGTCCATCAGCTCTTGGCATGAGCTTGTTTCTCCTCTTGTCTGGAAATCTCTCTTTTCTTAAATGCAACCATACAAGATCCCCTGCCTTGAATTCCCTTGCTTTCTTAGGCCCCTTGGACCTAGCTTTGTACAACTCATTGGACCTTTCAATCTGCTTCTTGACTTGCTCATGAATCTGTATCATTTGCTCAACTCTTTTCTTTGCATCATAGCTTGCCTTGTTTCCTTTGACTGGTGCTAGGTCTGTAGGCATGAGAGGATTAGTGCCATAAACTGTTTCAAAAGGACTTTTACCTGTGCTGCTGGAGGGAGCTCTGTTGAAGGCAAATTCAGCTTGTGCTAGCTTGAGGTCCCAATCTTTTAATGACTTAGAAACAATGCTCCTTAAGATCTTCCCTAGTGTTCTGTTAGTGACTTCTATCTGCCCATCAGTTTGGGGATGGTGAGAAGTACTAAACAATAACCTGGTCTTCAACAGCTTCCACAAGGTTCTCCAGAAATGGCTCATGAACTTTGTGTCTCTATCTGAGACAATGCTTCTAGGGACCCCATGTAACTTGACAACCTCCCTAAAGTATAGTTCAGCTACCCCCAATGCATCCTCAGTCTTCTTACAAGCAATGAAATGTGCCATCTTGCTGAATCTATCTACAACCACCATGATTGAATCTTTTCCCCTTTGAGTTCTAGGTAAGGCTACAATAAAGTCCATACTGAGGTCTTCCCATGGCTTGTTGGGTACTGGAAGTGGTGTGTAAGGGCCTGCTTGAAAGTGTGCCTTGGCTAGTTGACAAGATCTGCATCTCTTGAGGGCATCTTGCACATCACTGAGCATCTTAGGCCAATAGAACTGATCTTGTAAGATGTCATAGGTCTTCTGTACCCCAAAGTGACCAGCAAGGCCATTGGAGTGAACCTCTTTGACCAGTAGTCCCCTATAAGGTCCCTTAGGCACACACAGTTTGTTTCCATAGAATAAGTATCCTTCTTGAGCTGTGTACTTGCTCCCTTTCTTGACTTGCCCTTCTTGGTGTACCTCCCATTCATGCTTGAAGTCTGGGTCCTCTTGATAGAGCTCTTTCATAAATTCAAACCCCAACACCCTTTGCTCCATGAAGGTCAACATTACAGACCTTCTAGACAATGCATCAGCTACAACATTGTTCTTACCTTCTATGTACTTGCTGGAGAATGAGAAGGATTGCAAGAACTCTACCCATTTGGCATGCCTGGGGTTGAGTTTGTGTTGTCCATTGATGTATTTGAGAGCCTCATGATCAGAATGAAGCACAAAAGGCTTAGGCTTCAAGTAGTGTCCCCAATGATTCAATGCCCTCACAATGGCATAGAATTCCTTGTCATATGTGGAATAGTTAAGCTTGGCCCCATTTAGCTTCTCACTAAAGTATGCCACAGGTTTCTTTTCTTGAGTAAGCACAGCTCCTATGCCAAGACCACTGGCATCACACTCTACCTCAAAGAGTTTGTTAAAGTCTGGTAGAACCAATATTGGAGACTTGCACAATAGCTCTTTGATCAGATTGAAGGACCTTTCAGCCTTCTCATTCCACTTGAACTCTCCCTTCTTCATGCACTCAGTAATAGGGGCCATGATTGAACTAAACCCTTGTATGAACCTCCTATAGAAAGATGCCAACCCATGGAAACTTCTTACATCAGTAACAGTTTGGGGAATGGGCCATTCCTTGATTGCTTGCACTTTCTCAGGATCAACTGCTACCCCTTTCTTAGAGATGATGAACCCAAGGAAGTAAACCTCAGGCTGCATGAAGGTGCACTTCTCTAGCTTGCCATACAACTTGTTTTCTCTTAGGACCTCAAACAACAACTTCAGATGTTGCAAATGTTCTCCCTTAGTTGAACTGTAAATAAGAATATCATCAAAGTAAACCACTACACACTTGCCTAAGTAAGGCCTTAGGACCTCTGTCATCAACCTCATGAAGGTGCTAGGGGCATTAGACAACCCAAAAGGCATCACCAGCCATTCATAGAGCCCATGTTTAGTCTTGAAAGCTGTCTTCCATTCATCCCCTGCTCTTATCCTCACTTGGTGGTAGCCCTGCCTCAGATCAATCTTAGTGAACACTTGAGCCCCACTTAGCTCATCCAGAATATCATTAAGTCTAGGTATGGGAAACCTATACTTGATGGTAATGTTGTTGATGGCCCTACTATCAATACACATACGCCAAGTCCCATCCTTCTTTGGCACAAGCAAGGCTGGTACAGCACAAGGACTGAGGGACTCTCTGACATAGCCCTTGTTGAGTAGTTCACCTACTTGAAGTTGGAGCTCTTGTGTAGCCTTAGGGTCACTCCTGTAGGCTGGCTTGTTGGGTAAGATAGCTCCAGGCACTAGGTCAATGTGGTGCTCTATCCCTCTAAGTGGTGGCAGTCCACTAGGAAGCTCAGTAGGGAAGACATCACCATAACTTTCTAGGATAGATTTGACCTCTTCAGGGATATCAATGATACTCATCCCAGTCTCCTTGACTAGCAATATGTATACAGGTTGTAGCTCACTTAGCTCTTGTGCTATTTCTGATTCACTTATCAACATGACTTCTTTGGAAGCCTCACTCATGGGGTTTGGGTTGATCTTTAAAGCAGGTGGTAAAGGTGCTAGGGTGATCTTCTTCTTCCCATACTTGAAGGTGTAAGTGTTGTCTCTCCCATGGTGTATGGCATCCCTATCAAACTCCCATGGTCTCCCAAGCAGAAGGTGACATGCATCCATAGGTAGAACATCACAAAGACTCTCATCCACATACCCTTTACCAATTGAGAAAGGTATAACACATTGTTTATCCACCTTGATCTCAGCCCCTTTGTTTAGCCATATGAGTTTGTAAGGTAGGGGGTGGTCTTTGGTGGGTAGAGCTAGCTTGTCTATCAGTGTTTTGGAGGCCACATTAGTGCAGCTTCCCCCATCAATAATGAGGTTACATACTCTACCCTTGATGGTACATCTGGTCCTAAAGATCTGGTGTCTTTGGTCCTCTTCCAAAGGTTGTGGTTGAGTATGCATTACCCTCCATGTTACCAAACTTAACCCTGCATCAGGCTCTATCAACTCCTCACTAGCCTCTACCTCAGGCTCTTCCATCTCTTCATCACAGACCAACACTTCATCATCTCCCCAATGGATTACTTCTAGGGTACTCAGAGCCCTTTTAGATGGACATTCTCTAGCAAAATGTCCATACCCTTGACATTGAAAGCACTTTTTGAGAGGGGTAGTCTTCCTTTGGCCTGCCTCAACAGCCTTGCCTTTATCAAGGTTGAAAGGAGTCTTAACAGGAACCACAGGTTCTCCTATCTTAACTCCTACAAAAGGTTTGAAGGTGGGGGTTCTGGAAGGTGTCTTAGAAACACTGGCCTTTCCTTTTCCCAATTTTTCTACCCTTAAAGACAGGTTGACAGCTTCCTCAAAGGAGTATATGTTTTGTAACCTGACTTTGCTAGCTATCCTTTCATCCAACCCCTCTAAGAACCTTGCTATCTTTTGTTCAGATTTCTCAACAACCTCACATTGCAAAGTGAGTTGTTCAAAGTCTCTTAGGTAGGACTCTAAAGGTCTTTGGTCTTGCTTTAGGTGAGTAAGCTTAATGAACATGTCTTGAGTGTAGTCCCTAGAGACAAACTTAGCTCTCATTTTCTTTTTCAGTTTGAGCCATGACTTTACAGGTTCTTTCCCTTCTCTAACCCTCAAGGTTTTCATGTTTTCATACCAAAGTGAGGCATAGCCTTTTAGTTTCATGATAGCAACCTTAAAAGCCTTTCTATCAGTGTATCCTTTAAACTCAAAGACTCTTTCTACAGACCTTAGCCAATCTAAGAAATCATCAGGGTTCAAGCTACCTAGAAAGTCAGGAATCTCTACCTTGATATCTTTGTCTTGGTGTCTGAGAAGACTGTGATCTGAGCCATCTGAATCTGACATTTCAAACTGATCTACAGGTTGTCTCCTCCTTACTCCACCTTGTGGGAAAGGTGCTCCTCTTCCTCGACCTCTGCCTCCCCTTGTATCATTGTTCTGTTGGCCCTCAAGGAGTTCATTGACAGATCTAGAGACCTCCATTACAGTTCTGACAAGATCTTGAACTGTGTTTTCAATACCTGTGATTCTCTCTTCACTCATGGTTGTATTTTGTGTTTTTAATGTAGTTAGGTAGATGAACTCACAAACCAAAGCTCTGATAACCAATTTGCACTGAAACTATTCAGAAAAGACAACTAAACAATGACAAATTGAGCTAAGATTAAGACACTTGCAAGTACTCTGTTTCTGTTTGAATTGATTGTTAAAGAACAAGGATAGGACCTTAACCAAAGCACAAAGCCAATGGTTGAGGGTTGAACCTTGATCCCAGCACACAGCTAAGGACCCAAGCTCACTTCCAAGCACAAAGCAAAGGAAGTTGTCTCAAGCACACAGCCAAGAGATGCAACAGAAACAAGGTTTCAGTTTTATGTTTTACTTCAAATCTGGTTTGCATTTCATTAGGTAAAGGCCTTATATAGGCAACAAGGATACAACTCAGACGTTAGGAGATATCTAGGGCCACAAAGGCTTACAACATGAAACAAAATAACAGCTACAAACTTGCAGGAAACTGACATAAAGTAGATAAAGCAGAAAAGTAATTCTAATAGGACAATCTGCCTTAATGGGTTTGTTGGGGTTGAAACTGGTGGAGGGGTGGACTTCTGAGCTTGATTCTTGAGCTCAACTGAAGTGGGATGGATGCCAAAGGTCCTTCTAAAAGGCCCTCGAGTTTGTTTGATCATAAAAGGAAAGTTTGATAGTGACATGTTAACTACTGCAAAAAGGCTGAAATCTGGACAGTCTGAAGTTGTCCCTAAGCTAACTCTTTGTGTGTTTGTTTCTGGGGAGGGAAGTCCTGGGGAAAGTTGTAGAGGACCTTCCCAAGACATAGGTTTGAGGGTTGGTTAGGCTTGTTTGATTGTGTGGGGCCCCATGGACCTTGTTTAGAAAGGCTGTGATAGGCTGTTTTTGGCTGGGGGCTGTTTTTGTTGTGTTGGGTTTGTTGGGCTGTTGGCTGAGCTTTGTTGTGGCCTAGTCTTGGGAAGTGGATGGCTAGGCTTTGTTCTGGTTGTGGTGGTGTTGTCTTAGCAGGCTTGAAGTGGTTGTGGCTTGGACTGAATAGAACATTGTCATAGCTGGTCATGGTGTTGTCTGAATGTAGGTTGTTGTTTTGATGTTGAGTCTTGTCTTGAGTTTGTGTCTTGTCTTGAGCTCGTGTCATGGCTCGTGTCTTGGCTTTGTCACATACTCCCGTTGCAATCCACATGAAAAACAAAATATGAATCAATACGATGATGTTATTAATAGTATATGAAAAAGAGACATTTATCTAATCCATATAAACAGCTACAATAACTCAGGAACACGTTTAATTCCCATGGAAATAATGTGCCCTTCATGCTTATCATATTTTAACGGTTTAGTGAGAGGGTCCGCGATGTTGTCATCCGAAGCAATCTTGTCTATCACTATCTCCTTTTGCTCCACGTAATCTCGGATCATGTGACCCTTCCGAAGTACATGTCTAGACTTGTTGCTAGACTTATGCTCCTTAGCTTAGAAGATGGCACCTCTATTATCACAATAGATGGTGATTGGGTTATTCGAACTAGGAACTACGGTTAGTCCTTGTAAGAACTGACGCATCCATATAGCTTCCTTTGCAGCTTCCGAAGCGGCATAGTACTCGGACTCAGTTGTAGAATCTGCTATAACACTTTGTTTGGAACGTTTCCAACTGACCGCATCGCCATTAAGAGTAAAGACGAATCCAGACTTAGATTTCGAGTCATCTCGATCCGTTTGGAAGCTAGCATCCGCGTAACCGATTGCGCATAGCTTAGTATCTCCTCCATAAGTCAATACCCAATCCTTAGTCCTTCGTAAGGACTTAAGGATATTTTTAACAGCCATCCAGTGTATTTCACCTGGATTGCCTTGGTATCGACTAGTCATACTCAATGCATATGCCACGTCCGGACGTGTGCATATCATGGTATACATAATCGATCCTATGGCTGATGCATAAGGAACACGACTCATGCGCTCAACCTCTTCCGATGTCTTGGGTGCCTGAGCTTTACTCAAATGCATCCCAGAAATCATTGGAAGGAACCCCTTCTTGGAGTTGGTCATGCTGAACCTTTCAAGAATCTTATCTATATAAGACTCCTGACTGAGTGATAACATCCGTCGTGATCTATCTCTATAGATACGGATCCCCAATATGTGTTGTGCCTCACCCAGATCTTTCATCTGGAAATGGTTCTTTAACCATACTTTTACCGAAGATAAGAGAGGAAGTTCATTCCCAATCAAGAGTATGTCATCGACATACAATATCAAGAAGACAATCTTACTCCCACTCGACTTGACATACAAGCATGGTTCTTCGACCGATCGAGTGAAACCATTCTCTTTTATCACCTGGTCAAAATGATGGTTCCAACTCCGAGATGCTTGCTTAAGTTCATAAATGGAACGCTTAAGCCTGCACACTTTCTTAGGATTTTTAGGATCAATGAAACCTTCGGGTTGTACCATGTACAATTCCTCCTCCAAATAACCGTTTAAGAAGTCGGTTTTCACATCCATTTGCCAAATTTCATAGTCATGAAAAGCGGCAATCGCTAAGATTATCCGAATGGAACGCAGCATAACTACGGGTGCAAAGATTGCATCATAATGCAATCCTTGCACTTGAGTAAACCTTTTGCCACTAGTCGTGCCTTATAGGTGTCTGGTTGTCCTTCTACAGAATGCTTTATCTTATAAAGCCATTTGCACTAAAGAGGTCGTACCTTATCAGGCAAATCAACAAGATCCCATACGTCATTCTCGTACATGGAGTCCATCTCGGATTGCATGGCTTCAAGCCATAGCTTAGAGTCGGAACAGGTCATGGCACCTTTATAGGTAGCGCGTTCGTTACTCTCTAGAAGCAAAATGTCATCTCTATCATTCTCCTCGACCATACTAATGTATATGTCTGGAGGAATGGAGACTCTACCCGACCTCCTAGGTTCCTGGGAAATATTAACCTTAGCAGAAGTTGAAGGAACATCTTCCTCCATCGGTTGCTCGGTTGTTAGTTCATGAATCTCCGACAGATCGAAGGTTCTATTACTTGACTTGTTCTCGAGAAACTCTTTCTCTAAGAACTTCGCACTAGCCGCAACAAAAACTCGATGTTCGGTAGGCGAATAGAAGTAATGACCAAACATTCCTTTTGGATAACCAATAAAGTATGTCTTGTCCGATCGCGGGCCAAGCTTATCCTCGTGTCTCCACTTGACATAAGCCTCTAAGCCCCAAACCCGAATAAAGGACAAGTTAGGGACCGTTCCCTTCCATATCTCATATGGAGTCTTGTCTACAGCTTTAGATGGACTTCGGTAAAGTATAAGAGCAGCTGACAAAAGAGCAAAACCCCATAGTGAATCAGGTACTACCGTGTGACTCATCATGGATCGAACCATATCAAGTAATGTTCGATTTCTCCATTCTGACACACCAGTTAATTGAGGTGTTCCAGGTGGAGTTAACTGTAATACTATGCCACAATCTTTAAGGTGTTGATCAAACTCATTTGAAAGATATTCGCCACCATGATTTGATCAAAGTGCTTTAACCTTTATTCCCAGTTGGTTCTCAACCTTATTCTGGAATTCCTTGAACTTTTCAAAGGACTCACTTTTATGCTTCATTAAGTAGACATATCCGTATCTACTCAAATCATCCGTCAAAGTGATAAAATATCTATGGCCGTCTCTTGCGTTGATTGACATAGGTCCACATACATCAGTATGTATGAGTCCTAATAGGTCATTAGCACGCATTCCAACACCTTTGAAGGAAATTCGAGTCATTTTGCTAATAAGACATGATTCACACGTGCCAAATGATTCGTAATCAAATGGGGAGATAGTCCCATTCTAAATGAGCTTCTTTACACGTTTTTCATTTATGTGTCCCATACGACAGTGCCATAGATAAGTTTGATCTTTGTCACCAACCTTTATTTTCTTATTATTCACATGTAATACATCTGTGGTTTGATCTAAGATATAAATGTCATTCATGGAAACTGCTTTGCCATAAACCATTTCATTTAAAGAGAAAATACAGCTATTGTCTTTTATTGAAAATGAAAAACCTTCTTTATCAAGCACGGAGACAGAAATAATGTTCTTAGATAAACTGGGTACATAGTAACAATTATATAAATATAACTCAAATCCACTCGGGAGTTGGATTACATATGTTCCCATTGAGACTGCAACAACTTTTGCTCCATTCCCGACTCGCAGGTCCACATCACCCTTTGCGAGAGGTGTGATGTTTTTTAGGCCCTGCAAATGATTACACAGATGAGAAGCACAACCAATATCAAGTACCCAAGTTCCGGAACTTGCATGGTTAATCTCAATCATATGAATATAAGATAACATACCAAAAGGAGTGACGTGGCCTGCTTTTATGTCCTCACGGTACACGGGACAGTTCCTCCTCCAATGCCCAGTCTTGTGCCAATGGTGGCACTCAATGTCACTGTCCTTGCTCTTTGCTTTGCCTTGTGAGCTACTAGTCTCACCAGGCCCACTCTTACCCTTTCTTGACTTTTTAAACTTTGGCTTCCCTACATTTAGGTCGCCATGAGCCTTGCCCTTACCTTTGTTCTTGTTGGAAATAATGAGAACATCTTGCTTCATGCTCCCACTCAATTTCAGATCCTTCTCGGTCTGTACGAGAAGTGAGTGTAGCTCATGAGGACTTTTCCTCATGTCATTCATGTAGTAATTTGCCCTGAAAAGGGCAAAACCATCATGAAGTGAATGAAGCATACGGTCAATGACTATGCTCTCACTGATTTTGCAATCAAGTGCCTCCAGTTTCTCGACATTCTCAATCATATCAAGAATTTGTGGGCTAACCAGTTGGCCCTTCTGGAGTTTCGCCTCAGAGAAGCGACATGTATTCTCATAAGTAACGATTCTCGGTTCTTTTGAGAATTCGTTAGTGAGTGTGGTGAAAATCTTATTTGCACCTTGGGCAATGAAGCGTCTTTGCAAATTGGTTTCCATTGCAAAGATGAGTACGTTCTTTATCGCACCCGCTTCCATAACGAAATCATTATAAGCAAGTGACTCGTTAGCTCTCGCATTGGGGCCTGGGTTTGGCGGTATTGGCTCAGTCAAGTACTGGAGCTTGCCGTCAGTAATGGCTGCATTCCGTAATGACGCCTCCCAGTCCGCAAAGTTGGACCCGTCATTCTTGAGTCGCGTGGACTGATTCATGTGATCCATGAAAGTTTTAAGCCAAGACTCGCGTGCGAGTGTGGCACTTGGCATAAGGACATCATTATGGCCAGCCATTTGTTATAGCAGTATTATAAATATAAGACGAATTCTACACTGCGAAAAAGAAGAAAAATATAATAATAAGCATACTCATCGATATGAATTAAGTCTAGTGCAAAACTTGTTTAATGCGAAGACTCAAGCATTTATACAATTGACCTCCCTCAAGAATTATATAAATGATCCCAAGACTCAATTATCTGTAAATTGATAAGCCAACCTCTTGGCTAATTCTACCTTTAGAATTCTTGGTCGATAAAATTTTATCTATAGTCCATCATAATCACGAGAAACTCTTTGGATTATAATGTTGAGGTAAAATAAGTCAACACATACTACTTACCCAACGTAGAAGGGGTCATATGGAGAGTAAGGTCCTATATGCCTACCGACGAAGAAGGGATTCATAGTAGTTTGGCCTATAAAGACTAGTCTCAATTTTAGTTTTAGAGGAAGATCCCATCAACTTTATTTTAATTCATTTTAAGTGAACGAATATCTAGCATGCGAGAATGAATAAACTAAGATGATGGCTTAAAATTCGTGTGACATCTTTATGTCCATGATAACTAACATCCAAACTATATGAGTCAATTTTCATGCATTTTAGTAGTAGGTGGTTTGGTTTAGGCGGAATATGATGCACTAACTATCATGTGAAGAAATGAAACAAGAACGAAAAATACGTAAAATTACAAAGTCCTAGTGTGGCCTATCTACCAAAATGAACAAAATACAACTTTGGAATCCATCCAAAATTGGACCCGAAAAGCTTGTCTTGATGTTCCATCTTGGTCCATGTAGCGAGAGTGAGCAATTCGATCTCCATCTTCAGTCTTCTCAAATTACATTTAATAAAATTACAAAATATAAACCTGTTTACATTCTAATTTAAAAAACATAATTCCAAAGAAAATAAAAGGAGATTCGAGATCTCAAAATTACATCAAGATCATGTTTCCATCATTACGAAAACATAATCAACTAAGGCCACACTATGTAATACAAATTACAACCAATTGCAAAAATACGTAAATAAACCATTCAACAAATCATTCAACAAAAGAAAATGCATCAACAATAAATTAGTCATTCAAGACATAATTCCTTAATTATGTAGGGTAATTTATCCAAACTACCTATTTTAAAATGATCAAAATTATGTGATAATTGCTTAATTACTCACAATAATTCCAATCAACCATAATCCAATTTTAATTCATATTATCGTATAATATGAATTAATCCAACATTATTTTAAACCTTTTTAAAATAATTGGGTATCCAAAAAATGTGAACTTTTTCACAACAACAATGATACATTATCATTATAATGCACAAAAAAAAATTCAGCCAACTTAAAAAAAACAAAAAATCCAATTTTTTTTTATTATTAAAACAGCAGCTACGGGCTGTTTTTTTTATTTATTTATTTAATTTTGATGTTGCTAATATTACAAGATCGGTACAATTATCAAAATTTAATCATTATTAAACATTGATACAAACTAGATGATTCAATTTAACATTTTAAAATGAATATCTAAATCATGATTAAATCGATTATCTTAATATTTGAATAATCATAATTGATTTGAACATCATTAAAATTAATGAATCATGATGCAAAATAACAATTTAACATCATGTATACCGAAAATATATAGCAAAAACAAATGTTCAATAACATTCAAAACAATTTCCATTTACATTCTAATTTAATCCTTATTAAATTAAAACATCTACAAATTTATCATATTGTCATCTTAACATATTAAAACAACAATATCAATAAATCAAATGAAAACAATAATAAAAAAAAATACACGGCCCGAAAAAAAAATTTTTGTCGAATAAAAAAAATTTGGACCGAAATTTGTTTTTCAACATTCATGAAAAATCATATAAAATAATTTCGTAGCTTAAAGCTCTGATACCACTTGTGGGAAATATCGGTATATTTCATACATGAAATTTAAGGATTATAACGAAATTATAATATATGAAATACGAGTCATAAACGAAATGCATAAAGATTAGAATTAACCTTCGGTCCTAGCAATATGGCCTAAGAACAAATATCAAGATGATATTCTTCTAATTGTTGCACCCAAGATGCTCTGAGAAATGCCTTTACTTGTGCTAGAATAAACACAAAAAATTACTGCTAATTTTTGTGAAAGTAATTGTGATGATGAGAAAGTAGAGAATATGAGTTTATATAAAACTCTCCTCCTCTCCTATTTGGACCGTCCAACACAAGTGGAGGAAGAAGAGTACTCTTTTTCCACTACTTGTTTTTAGGTAGTGGAATCAAGATAGGAGTCTTCTCTCTTTTATTTATTTAATGTATAATATGTCTATGTATTATTATTGTCATTTGTCATATATTAATAAGTGCATACAACATCTTGTAGTCGATTTATTAATATCGGTGTGACATCATTTATTATGACAATATTGTATAATATATACGTCAACTATAAATATCGTATATTTATAATTTGCTAATTAAATATAACAGTTAATATTTAATTACGAATTAACGTTTAATTCGTTTAAGCTTACATTATTTAATCGTATTAAATAATTACATTATATACATTAATTAGATATAGCAGTTCATATTCAATTACGAATTAACATTTAATTCGTCTAAGCTAGTATCATTTAATCGTATTAAATAATCGTATCATTATTACATTGACTAACCTTTTAGTCATATACATCGACTAACCTTTTAGTCATATAAGGCATCAATATGATTATATTTTTCATATAATCATACCTCTCAAACACATCCTTTAGGTGTGAGTTTTAGGGACCAGTTGATCACCGCCATTAAAATGACAATAACGTCAAACTTCTAGCAAGCCAACCGTTATCGATAAACGTTAATCAACTGATAAGAATACTAAGTATACCCTGTGAACCTGTAAGAGATTTATACACGTTATCACACTAACTGTGGAGGACACTAGCTCAAACAAGGGATAATGGGTAAGAAGTTGGACAAGTGATTTTGGTTATAAGGGGATAATGTCAAGCTGGTAAGAACCAAATGGGCAAGGATGCTCAATCCAATCCCAAACCATTCCCGACCAATAGCAATCCAAGTCAAAAATAGCACATTGGCCTATTTACATTACAAAGCACATATACACTTCCCAAATCAAATATTTTACAAACATGGAAGTAATACTTATTTTTCTTTTCATTTTTTTTCTTTTTCGTTTTTTTTTTTCATTTTTTTTCATTTTTTTTCTTTTTCGTTTCTTTTCTTTTCAATTTTTTCATTTTTTTTCATTTCATTGTTTTTCTTTCTTTTCTCAACACAAATATTCACCACGTCACGAAGATCAGCAATCTTGTTCTAACAAACTCACTTTAGCAATAAATCAAGAACCCCCCAACAATACAAGAGCACCCCAACACACCTAGCATATCACTAGCTTAACAAAGGTAGGCCAAGTTTTATGTAGCAATAATGGGGAACTTTTGGGTAATATATGTAAGCAGGTTATTTTGAATGGCTTCAAAAATACGATCATGATAACAAAAATCATAGAAAAATAGAACAAAGACCATACTTGTGCGTATAGATGTAACGCACACCAAGAGGAGAAACTACTCACACCGAAATGCGATCGGGTGTAGATTTACCGATCACTGGAGGCCCTACCTTACAATATATGTAGTTTACCAAAGTCAAGATCAAGTCTATTATGTCCATATTTCATCCATCGCCCACTATGTCAAGACATCCCCAAGTATGCAAAATCCGTCAAAAGTGTGAATCATTAGCTTCATAGCGACAAAAGGGGAAATGCAAGGAAGGATAACATTATGCACAACACAATGGATGGACAACCACAAACAACTATTTTTGTAAAATTTTCAATTATTCAGTTTTTTTTGGGATTTTTTTTCAAATTTTCAAAAAAAAACAACTAGACTTAATAAATCCCTCCCCCAAACTAGAACAACACATGCTCCTCAATGTGTAAAACGGGTTTAAGCGCAAAAAACACAAAGAATGACAAACATAACCAACAAGGGAAAATAGGATGACAGAACAGAACAAAAAGAAGCAAAGAAGACATACAACCATGTACATCACCAAAGAACCTGCAAATGACAAACTACTAAAATTCTTGGTTTAACTAAATATCTTAATTATTGTCATAACGATTACATAAAAAAAAATATTAAATTGTCCAAAAGCAATAGATTGTCTAAAATAAATAAAATGTCTCAAAACATAAACACTGGTTTTAGTGGTTAATTGAAGAAATAAGAAGGAAAATGAGGTAGAAGTAGAGTAGAAAAAAATGGTGTTCAGCAATATTTGGACTTTAAGCTATAAGCTGAGTTCGATGGGAACCACGTCCTCGATCGGGCTTGGCAACAGACTTTTATCATCCTTTCTTTAACCTGCGATTTTTCCTTTTATCTAATCGACAAACCATGATTTATTCCTAACAAGAAAGCTATAAATGTGAAAATTTCTTAATTATTACATCCAAACAAACTATTCAAAAGCATATATAAATAGTCTCTAATAAAAGAAAAACGGAAATCTTATCCTAGAAAGCATAAATAAAAGCACGGGTTGCCTCATGAGAAGCGCATTTTAAACTCATGGTAGACTTTGTTTCTTCAACGATCATTTCATCCTCATGCTTTTAAAAAGAATGTCAAGGCCCTTAGAATTTGATCATATACATGTGCATGAGCAATACAAAAGCATATATAATCAATTGATAAGATAAATGTAATACTCCGTATTCTGACAACCTGGCAATCGGTCGAGTAGGGCTCACTCGACCAAGTGGAGTGGATACTCGGCCGAGTAGGGTGTATTCGGCTGAGTGAGGCTTTAGTGTCAGTTAAGCAGCCTTCTGCCTAGGTGGCAATCGGCCGAGTGTAGTGTGCACTTGACTGAGAGTAGTGTGCACTCGACCGAGTGCAGTGCACTCTATTGAGTGTTTCTTGCACTCGCCCGAGTGCATCGGTCTGACGGGTTTTGTCAGGCGGTTTGATTAAAGATAATTAGGAGTTATAAAATAATTTCGTCAGGTTAATACTTTATAATTAACCCTAAAAATTTCTAAACTCTTCCTAAAACCTCTTAACCACCTTTAATCATCTCAAGGCTGGGAGCTCGTTCGCATCTTATCTTGTGTGTTGGTATCATAAGTAAGTACTCCCTCCGTCCTGGTCATTTGTTTACCATTTGCATTTTAGGGTGTCTCATTCATTTGTTTACCTTTCTATATTTAGAATGTCTTTTAGGAGTAATTTGATGTGCCAATGGGACTATTGTCCACTTTTCATCCACCAAGGGCCACCACAAATGGTCCCCTACCATTTTCTTAATAATTGTGCCAAAAGCAAAGGTAAACAAATGACCGGGACGGAGGAAGTAACATTTTCTATATGTTTAATAATCATTATATGTAGTGTAGATCCTTAATTCGATTAGGAAAAAAGGGGATTTGATAATTATTGATTGTAATATTAATTAATTGTTTAGGGGGAGACTTCGTAGAGGAAGAACTCTGATTAATGATTGATTGGGTGCGGATTTGCTTACAGGTGGGGTTTTCCTACTCAGTACTTTTGTATGTTGTTCGATGTGATAAGATTGTTGTTGTGAATGTTGTTGTTTGTTAGTGATTGTGATTGTTGTGATGGTGACGATGATGGTGTTCGGAGATTTGGAGTTTAGGTGGTTATATTTTGGTGGTCTGACGGGAGACGGACCACACCCTGAATTCGCCTCTCGTGGCTCTCTCACCACGAGGGGTATGTGCACATTAACGTTTCGGGTCTCTCGCTACGGCGCAGAGGGAAGTTCTATGTCCAGTGATGTGGTCTGGCATCAATAGGTGGTTTTTCAGGTCTGGTATGCAGCATGATGCTGCTGGGGTTACGCTGCGATGGGCCTCGGCTAGTGGTACTTTATGATGTTGTTGGTGGTGAATAATGGTTTCATATTGTTCATATAATCGTCTTATGCGTTGAATGATGTATGATGGTACTGACCCCGTTTATATTTTCTAAAATTGTTGTGAACGATTGGGGAATGGTGACTACGTGTTTAGCAAGTAATTGATTGAGGTCGCATTAGGGATTTGATGGAATCGCCGCTGACGAGTCTTAGCTTCCACGGTCATTTAGTTTATCTTAGACATTCACTTTATTATTGTTAGGTTGGAATCTTGTTATTTGAGGCAGTCTCGGTTGGTTTGAAACAATGTAACTTTGATTTATTTAAGCTATTGATCAATAAGTATTGTTTCGCTATTTTCTATAGGTAAACGAGATGGTGGCATCCCGCTTTACTAAGGAGGTATTGTAAGGCTATTAGGTAGATGGGGGTGTTAGAATAAAGGCAAGAAAGATTAAAGGTAAGAAAGAATATATCTTATCAAAGTGAGCATATGAGACTTTAAAGGGAACCACTGTAATACTCGACTCGTCAGCAAGAGATGGAGCATCAAACTTAAGACCATGAAACAAACAATTAGTGCTCAAAATATCAACATCAATGGTCTCAAATTGGGGACAAGGGGAAACAAAGAGGTGAGACTCGTCAAAAATGGGGGGTTCATCCCATTTAACCTCTAGATTAGTATCACAGAGTCCTATCTCAGCCTCAAAGAGATCAACAATAACCCCCTCAAAAGGATTTTCAAAGGAGTCTAAGGACTCGGGAAAAATTGTATTTGAAGGCTCGGCCTCATCATAATCACAAGAAGGCTCAACAACATCTTCCTTAGCAAGTGTCTCATCTACCTTTATGTCATCAACATGAATCTCAAAATGATCAATTGGAATGACACTAGAAGGAATTTCAAAAACGAAATTCGGACCATTATCATCGTCATCCAATAATTCAAAATCATTAGATGAAGTAGACTCACATTGAGAAGGCATAAAAGCAGAAGAAGAGAAAACAGGTGCATGTCGTCTCGTTTTCTATTTAAGATTTGGTTGCAAACAAACACTTATCCCATTGAGTTCCATAACTTGTAGGTGGGCTACCTCCCGACATTGGGAAGCCATGAACCTTAGGAAAACCCAAAGCTGTTCTCCATTCTTATACTCCCTCTATTCAAGTCCAAACTTTTCTCTTTTAGACGTTTGTCAATGCACGAATTGTAACGTAAATATCTCGAGTTTTACATTATAAAAAAATATAAAAATTTGATAATCTTATTGTACTTATAAAGGCGAATCAAACAAGATCTCACATTGCCATATTTTATCTTACATATTGCAAGGAATTGTAAAAATTCTCTTCACTCATGAATAGTGTCAAAAAAAAGAAATGTTGTATTTGGACTTGAAGGGAGGGAATATTAAACACTCCCACAACTCATGTAAAGAGCCAAATCGCGGGACTCTGAATTCATACCTTCAAGCACGACATGACCCAGTTCATATTCACTATAGGTCTTGCTGATAGAAGCAATACGACTCGCGTATTATTCAAATTGGTAAAGATAGTCATGAAAGGGCTCATGTGGATGTTACTTAAAAGAAAATATAACCATTATGTAAGGCTATGGGGATAGCTTTATTACCTACAAAATAGGCACTAAAACTACAAAGAGGTTGTGAGAATGGTCTCAAGGAAATTGTGCTCCTCAAGATAAACGAAATATAAGATAGAACTCAACAACTAAAAAAGCAAACAAAACCATGCTCCCCGGCAACGACGACAATATTTTTATGGGGTTAGTGTGTATTAAATCAAAGATAAGTTACCCTATTCTAGCCTAACAAATAATAAATATAGTTAAGGAAGTATAGGTTGATCACAGGGAAACGGGAGTTAGTAAATAAGTTGTTAATTATAGGGTGAATTCTATCAAGGTCGGTTCACTTATTTAACTTTGGGTTGATAAACTAAAGCAAATAACAAGATGAATAACAACAATATAAATGAGAATCTAATGGATACGAGTTTCACATGTAAACTTGCATAATAGTTTTGTCAACAAAGGGGTAGTGAAGTCGGTAAACATCTAGGTCAAATGGTACTTCCTTGGGCGGGATGAGTACTATACCATAGAACGGGTCCTATCGGCCTTTCGAATAATACTAAGTCCTCCTACTATTCATGCTTTGTCTAATTCCCTTCCGGGCTTTCGTTCTAAGGAAAAGATTTTAATAAGTATAGTCTAACAATCGTGGCCTTTGATTATAGACTAACATCATATACTAGCATGGAATATAAACAATACATTATTCCCATGATTCATAATCTAACAATATCAAATGCTAATCTAACATGCTTCCCATGCACCCTCGATAAAGAAACTACTAACCCATTATAAATATTAAACTAACTACAAACAAGATGGTAAATATGAACATGGAAACAATAAGTGAAAACTGAATTGCAAATGAAAGTATAAAGTAAGGGATCAAGAATTACTAATACTAATGGATAAAAACTTCAGTAGAAAGAAGAGAACTCTTTATAAAGCTTGATTGAATTCTTAGAACAACTTAATCATAAGAAAAGTAAAAATAAGACTAATACTAAAAGAAAATTAAAGAAAACATATAGAAGAGATGTTGTTTTGAATTATGTTGTAAGTTGTGATTTGTAATGTTGCAAACCCCTTCTTTTATAGGCCTTAGAAAACGCGTCCCATAAATGTTAAACTTATGATAAATGATGTCAATTTAAGATGGGTATGTAAGGCATCGAAACACGTAGAAAAGGGCAGCCCCACCGGGTTTTGGTGTTCCCGATCAGGGACGCAGCTCTATCAGCACACGCGCTCATTCCTTTGCTTTTTTGCTTTGTATTCTACTTTGTACGCATCCCAAAATTTCAAGCATAATAGGGATGCGGATAATCATCAATTGAAACTTATTTAAACCTTATAAATATCTTCTAACATTTCCCCAAGGGCCATGGGTTGGTGACGGTTATTGAGCAAGCACAGTAAAACTGTCGTAACTTGCTCAATCCTACTCGTAATGATTTGAAACTTGTTTCCTTTGACTTGGAACCACCAAAACATCAGAGCATTCCATATTAGGCTCATGTACTCCTCAATATTATCGTCACCTTGCTCAGTATTCATTCAAATGTAAATATCTAACGTAGAAACGACCCTATATCGCTCCATAACCTACAAGTGACATTACAACGCAAGAATATTTCCAAATAAGTAATGAGCTCTTAAAAACACTATAAATAGTGCATAATAACATGTAAATTAAAGCTAGTATGAGAGATAAAAGTATATAAATATTGGACACATCAGTATTCTTCCATTTGCTTTATGTCAAAGTCTTTATCTTTAATGTTTGTTTTCAATAAAATGTGTGAGTAGTATAATACTAATGTAATTGGGGAAATTATGTAGGTTCCATGGTTTGATTGTGGTATTTGTCATAAAGCTAGAGTCTTTTGGTTAGTATCTTTGTTTTGTGCACACCATATGTTTGATGAAATGCTTGAATGAATAATTTGAGGTATTTCTATAGCTATTTGCTTGTTTAAGTGAGCGCTTGAACTCGTGTTGAGATTGTGTGTGTTCATTGAATGCTTGGGAGATGTTAGGGCGAGATAATCCTGGCCAAACTTAGGCTAGAGGCTGTCTTACAGCGAGAGGTGGAGGCTACCTAGGGACTGTGTTACACCCTGATGTGAAGGCCTAATTTGTCTCACCATTAGACCAACCTTAGCCTTGACCATAATTGATCTTAACCTACACTTGTGAACCCGAATACCTTAGTCTTTCAATTCTTGTTTTAAACTTCTTTTTTTCTTGCTTAGCTTTAGTTATCACCAGTCACAAAGCAACTTGTTTCTAATAAGGACTAAACTAGAGTTTATTAAACCATCTTAAAGCCTTAAGTTACGTCCCTTGGGATTCGACCCTTGCAATACACAACGATCATATCGTACCCTTGCGAGGTAATAAAAATAAAACCGTATCAACGATTGAAATCAAGCACCAACACAGACTAAACATAATATCTTGTCTATTCGTTGTTAAATAGAGAAGTGAGTCAATCATACCTCGATTAGTTGTCTTATCGACACACTTGCCATTTTCATCTTTAGTTTATTTCTTATCCGTGACCATTGGAGTAGCCATAGGATGAGAATTTTCCATACTAAATCTCTTGATTAGCTCTTTGATGTTTTTTTGTTGGTGAATCATGATGCCTTCACTAGTTTGCGGAATTTGTAATCCCAGGAAGAATTTGAGTTCTCTCATCGTACTCATTTCACATTCTGAGGTCATCAATTCTGAAAATTATTCACACAAATTGTTATTAGTTGAACCAAAAATGATATCTTCTACATATATTTGAAAAACTAATGTTTCTGAAAACTCGGATTTTAGAAAGATGGTCTTATCGACATATCTTATTTTAAAATCATTTTTAAGTAGAAATTTTGATAATCTACCGCACCAAGCCCTAGGAGCTTGTTCCAAACACCATATAATGCTTTATCTAATTTAAAAACATGGTTTTGCAAGTTGCTGTCCAGAAATCCGAGGCTTCCTCCACAAATACTTCTTCTTTCAAATGCTCGTTAAGAAATGTAGTCTTAATGTCCGTCCATTTGAAATAATTTAGGCCCTTTGTGAGCTGCAAAATGCTATTATCAATTAAATAGCCTCAAGTGAAGCTACAAGAGTGAAGGTTTCATTGTAGTCGATTCCTTCTTGTTGATTGTATCCTTGAACAACCAATCTAGCCTTGTTTCGCAGAATAACTCTCATGTCGTCTAACTTGTTTCTGAAAACCCATCTTGTACCAATGACTGATCGTCCCTTTGGTCTAGGAGCTAAGTGTTAAAATTTTTGCCTTTCAAATTATTGGAATTCTTCTTGCATGGCTATGATCCAATCTGGTTTTGTAAGAGCTTCTTTAATGTTTTTGGGTTCAATGGTTGAGAGGAAGAAGTATAATTAACATAATTTGTTCAGTGATCTTCGAGTTTTAACACCCTTCTCTATACTACCAACGATAGAATCTATAAGATGAGAATATTTATATTTCCATTTCTTAGAAACTTCAGGCACTTCATTATTTGAACTTGAGGTAGAGGCTTCAAATGCTTCAGAATCAAGAGTCGTTTCCCCTGAGTCCAATTGATGGGGTTGTCGCGTACCTCAGTCAAAGATATATAACCCTTGAACTTGGCTATGTTGGAGTAGGTGTCCTCCACAATAGTGCGCCACATAATAAATCTTATTATGGAATATAATTGGGATATTTATTGACTATATATATGATTAGTCAGTTGATTAACGTAAATCAATAACGGTTGGCTGACTAGAGTTTGACGTTATTGTCGTTTGACGGCGGTGATCAACTGATCCCTTTCGGTCACACCTAAAGGATGAAATCCAAATAGTAACTAATTATTTGTATACGATACAGTTAATTAGTACATTACATATATTCGATATGTACGAGAGTTAATTATTAGAAATTGAGTTAAGAACTCAAATTCGATTAAGCTTATTTTTCAATTATGCGATAATTGACTAATAAATTTATATCTTATTTTAATACGATTAAATAAGATTTAACTTAGTAATTAATCGTTAAATTACTAAATTAGTTGAGGTTTTGAGATAGAGGTAATTAGTTAATTATATTTACAAGGAGTTGTAAAATAAATTAACCATGCATTGTGGGACCCATTATATATTGATATAATGGTAAAATATTACTTAAAATGTTAAGTACATATTATTTATTTAATTGAGTCATATAATTGTTATATGATCAAATTAACACTTAATTATACAAGATAATTAACCATATGATCAATAAGTATTTGTGAGACAAATATCAAAAATCAAAATGGACCAAACTAGGCCATAATGACCGGTTTTGGTAGTAGTTACATGGTGATGATTTTGTTCTTATTTTTACTCTTTAGTTACTTTTTGAAAGTGACATAACAAGTATAAAACAATCATCATCTTTTCTACAACACTCCACTCTAATGCATGTGATAAAATTAAGCAAAATAATAGTCAATTTAGGACTACAAGGTCCGGCCATTTTGGCTATATAATGAACAAAAGGTTGTTCATTATTTTACTACTTGATTTTGTTCAATTGTCATACTTCTCTTCTAAAATTCTTCCTCTCACTAAATACTCTCATATACTAATATTTACTAAGTATTACTAGTGTAGTAATATAGTCATAATATTAGTAGTATTATATCTATCTTATTATCTAGTTAATAATAAGGGTAGATTATTTGGGTTAATCTTGGTGCAACTTAGAGGAGATCTTCTACTTTGGAGATTGTTTGTGTTCATCCATATTTATAGCTCAAGAACAACAAGAAGGAGTTCTTGTTGTGCCCTTATATTGTCCATATCAATGTGAGGAAATTTCTTCTCTTATATAAATGTCTTTATATTTGCATGCATGTTACATAGATCATTATAAACTAAATTAATAAGTATTAGTAAATAATTAGAGGAGTCTAATTAAGGTCTATGGAATTTCAATTGGTATCAGAGCTAGCTTGTAGCATGCATGTTCATTTTGGACATTTTTATTAAAGTTATAAGATAACTAATAAATCAAAGATTTTGAGTTAAAATACGATTCTGACAAAAATGTTTGGTGTATGTATACCTACGGACCTCAAAATGTTTGTTGTCAAATTTCGTGATTTTAGGGATTAATTTGCTATTTATTTTGATTTTTGGCGTTTTTTTTTTTTTTTTTTTTTAAAACCTGATGAGTTAACATGCATTTTATGAGTTAAAAGTTAACTAAAAATAGTTTCATGTTGATTCTTACCATGAAAATTTAATATGATCTCATATGAATTTCTTACATATTGTATGTAAAATTTCATGAATTTTACTTATGTATTGCATGTTCATTGATTTTTATACGATAAAAGTCGATAATATGAGATTATAATGTTCATAAAATTTAAACGTCCATTTCTGGTCTTGAAAAATTTTTTTACATTTGAAATTCTGATTTTTATACTCTTGGTGAAATTTCATAATTTGTTTCACTGTTTTACTATATCTAATGTTTTTATTTGATAAAACCATTAAATACAAAGCTATTTGTTCATAAAATTAATTTAAATTTTTTTGAGCAAATGTTTTTATTTTTATAGTTCCTGGAATTGTTCCAGAATGTAAAAATTTTTTGGTTTCAAATTTTATGATGTTTATATTTTATTTTGGTTTTATTTCATAATTGTTATGATTAAACCCTAATATTTAGCAAATGAGATCAAATCGATCTAACTAATGACCGACAAAATTAGTAGTGACTAATTTTGAGTTCTAAATCAGTTTAGTTAATTATTTTGAATTTAAATGAGATTTAAAAGTTGATAATGATTTTTAATGGTTAAAAATCAATAAATCCCGAAAGAAATCGAGCTACAATGAGCATGAATTGAACATAGGACGATTTTGGCATGAATTTTGCAGCAATTTATTTTATTTATGGTTGAATGAATGAATGTCATTTATTTAATAATTTATGGAAATTTTGTACCTAGTATGGCCTAGTTAATTTTTATCGTTATTACCCGTAATGTAAGGGAATAACGGTTTGGTTGTAATTTTATTGCGATCTCATATCGCCGGTTTGTATAATTTAATAATTTTATTTTATAGTATAAATGTATAATAGGAATTTGTATATTTGTACATTTGTAATTATTTTTACGAAGACCGGTGACTTCCTGAAGACGGTGCCATTTTGGAAGATGTTCCAAGTGAAGAGGCAAGGGACCAAGGAGTTGGTTTCCGAATTTGTAACTATCTAGTTAAATTTTGATTAGCTAGGTGGCCATACTAGGATTTTATTGTTGCTTGATTGCTTGCTTTATTTTCGCTCATGCCAAAATCGTCACACATGCATTTTATTTACCGTTATTGTCAATTCAACGTTATTCACAATTCACCGACTTAGTTCGCTTATAGGGAATTAATAACAAAATTGACAAGACCTCTCACATAACTTAAAAAAAATTGAGATTTAGCCTTACCAATTAGTAACACCTATGAACCCCGTGTTCATTAGGGCTACCACGCTCGTGGGTCCCTTTTTACCTCGGGTAAGTAGGGTGATGCGATCACAAGCCAAAATTGGATTGGACTCAACGAGATAAGCGTTATCTTGGGACTAGGAGATGGATTTAGTTGAAATCCCTCAACCAAGAGTTCTAAGTGTAGAATTAGTCAAGTATTGACTTACCATTTTTAGATAAAGGTAGCATGCGATGACTATTTTTGTCTAAAGATGGGTGTTGGAATCACTTATATAATTTCGTGAGGGGTCATTATATGAGTGACTTGTTTAAAATTGTTTTTACAAGTAAATTATATATAAGCAATGAATGTTTATTTTCCGTTGATATTTATTTTATTCGCGCAATGACAATTATTTTTCTTCTATGAACTTATAAATCCGTTCAATCATGGAAAAGGTTTCCATTATTTTATACGGTAGTATATTGATTGCGATCTTCGTTTAAAACACCGTAGCTAAAGACAAAATGAATTTTATCTTTTGATCCTTATATTCACCGTTGCAAATGTCTCTTATGAAGAGTAAATGAATATGTCACACTTAGTCAAAAGCGTTTTTGAATATTTTGTGACACCTTCTTATAACAATGGTACATCAATTTTTGCTCCAAAGAAAATATTTGTATTTTGGTATGTCGTCATAATGCTCCTTATCGAGGCTTACCTCAAAAGAGGCCAAAACAGTTGGGATGACTAGGTTAATCGATTTATTTGAAATCGTGAACAAACAAAATACCGTAATCACTTCATGAAAAGTTTATCCTTTTGAAGGTAAAACCATGAATGAAATGAAGAAGAGTCTTCACAATAATTCCAATATACTTGTCTAAGTAGAGATTCATGAAAGTGAGTGGGAGCACTAAGAATGTTGTTTATATTCTTAATTGTTAAGACGAGGTTCAAGAGTAGGTTGGCTTAACCTTGACACAAGGCAAGGGAAAAGGGCAAGACTATTTTGAATAGTAAAGTAAAAACCCAAGCAAGGTGTCGAACCCAACTTTTGACGATTCTATTTTACAGTGTAGGACACAAGAAAAGAATCTGCCCCAAGTTTTCTAAAAAGTTAGAAATTGGGTGTATTTTTTCACCCATAATATCTATATGATCGACATTTATTTTGCTAAATGCAAATATTTTTGGGTATTAGATATCCATTATGGTTTTCATCAATGTATTCAATGCATATAATAATGATTCGTGCGACGACTAACCATGATTAAATGTCGACCTACAAGGGAAATATAACTATTGTAGTTCTATTTTCATAAAGACATATAAAAGTTATAATGTGATCAATCTAGTCTTGAATTTAGAGGTATACATTAATAAACGTTATTATGTACATGACCTCTAAATAAAGAATATAGTATCCACTTTAGTGTACGACACAAGTGTTTCACTTTTGTGAATAGAACAAACGTTGTATCTTTTTATGCCTATACTTGGTCAATGGTTATCCCATACCAATCAAAGGTAATTATATTCTTGCCCTAAACTAGTAATTACTTGTCATATAGATTGAAAAAGGCTCAAAATTGGTGACCTATGTCTAATCTTAATTCTGGATTGTGTAGCACATTAAGAGGCTAGTATTAACAACTATCCCTAACCCATCTGATTTTGAATCTTATGGTGTGTGCGACTCTTGTATTCAAGGCAAGATGATTCGTGCCCTTTTGTTGAAAAGGAAATCGAACTAGTAAATTATTGGCCCCATTACATAAGAATACGTGTGGTCCAATAACAAACACAACCAGAGATTGTAATGATTACTTCACTTGATTTACCGACGATTTAAGTAGATATTATGTTTGATTCTACTTAATGAGGTGCTAAGAGAAATCTTTGAAAAGTTCAAAGAGCTTCAATGAGAAGTAGTTAACCACTAAAGCATTAGATCAAGGACTTACGACTAAATCGTAACTATAAATATCTAAGTATTGACTTTGATTTTCACCAAACGTATTGTGAAATGGTTTCACAAGTTAACTTCTCTAACACACATTATTAGATAAGGTGTTGTTGAATAGAGAAACAGAACCTTATACGATATGGTTTTGTCTTTATCAGGTCAAAATGAGCCATTTGACTAACCTTGGGATCTTAATATTTTTGTCTGCTATTTCTTTTCCCACCATATTAAAACACATTTAAAACAGTCTGATTTCATTCCATATACGATATGGGTAGGTATCGTACCTAATTTATAAGTTATTTGAATGATACAATGCTCAATATCCCTATGGACCAGAGAACATAAGCGTTTGTGACTCCGTGATGCTGTCTTTCAATAAAATACTGATTATTTCTTTGATAGACAGCGTGGA
>JAIUZE010010240.1:0-12684 GCA_022085475.1 Heliosperma pusillum
GTCCAGACTTGCATCATCAAATCGGAGGGACTTTCTTGTAAATTGAAACCCAATTTCTTAACCCAAGAAGACGATAGCGTAACACGAGGTGATAAAAAAACAGCTCTGAAACTGTTCCATTAGGGTAAAGATAGGAACTTCAACGAGGTCGTATCACTTATCAAGGGTAAATGCTTACAGAGTTTGGTGGTGATTAACTAACCTTACAGATAGGTCGATGTGGATCTCGAAGATTAACGAGTAGATTGTCACTCTTGAGGTCGAAGTGCACAATATTCTTTGAGTGTAGATATTCCATCCCGAATGCCACATCCATGGCAATCAAAAGACGCTTTCTCTTGTCCAGATTCCTAAAATGAAACATTACACCAATGTTGTTCAGATAGACAAACTTAAGCGCATAAACAAGTTGTATAACATCATGCAATAGGTAAATCAGGCTCGAAATACCTTTCATTCTTCTCCAACGCTGTTCTAAGAGAACCATTAACCATATACTCGGTGACAGTAGCGACGGAACCACCAGGAACATCAAGAACAACACCATAGAAAGCCACTACATTTGGGTGATGCAAATCCGCTAACTTTATGGCTTCATTCCAAAAATCGTCTCTCTAGTTAAAATATGAACGATTTTATATATACAATCATAGAAATAATATTAGACAAATAAGATGCAAAAGTAAATGAAGAAGTGACACATCTTGAAGTGAAACAATATCTACCATGCGTTCCTGCTCTGAAGTTTTCCCAGCAAAACACCTATCATTGATTCGCTTAATCGCAACATCAGTGCCCCTCCATTTTCCATGATAAACAGTACCAAAAGTACCAGAACCTAGTTCCCGCAGCTCTTCAAGATCACTGTTCTTGATAATCTGTGTAGCATAGTGGCTTACTCAACTTCAGATCAAAGCCTTCTGGCCATTCAAGACAAGGATAAAAATATGGTGCAGAAATGACTCACCTGCAACCGACCCATGCTATCTGACACTGGAAATCCGATGTTTGCCTTCTCTGGTTTTATTTTCAGAGTCTGAAGTTATAGGAAAAATTACAAGAAAGTGACGCCAACATCAAATAACGAAAATGTGCCGGCTCCAGTCGTTTTATTTGTATTTCTATTTAAGAAAGAATCATGGACGAAGACAGCAAGAGGAAAGAAAAAATACACCAAATATAATTTTTTTTCAAAATTCACCTCCATTTTAGCTTGTATATGTGCATCACTGTTTTGTCCATCCATCTCATGGCCAGTTTCGGAAACTGATGCACCAGTATCCTGTGATGAATAATCAGTAACTGATGGCACAGGTGACTGAAGAACAGAAGCTGCAACTCCTTCTGCTGTCGCCTGGAGCTGCTGCTTGATATGATCTTCTGCTGAACCTGCAAACAGCAATACAAAACCATCAACAAAAATTACCAAAAATCCTTAGACGCAAGGCTTCCAATGAGTAGATTATTTCCCACCTTTAGTAGGTTGAACTTGTTCTAATGCTGAATTAACAGCATCAGAAGATTGTGCTTCTGAATTCAGATTGTTCTCACCGACATGCAATTCCTTGACAGATTGCTCTCTTCTCATAGTAATTTTTGTTGGCTTAGGAGGAGGATAATGCGCCTCAGGCATCATAGTCCAAGGATCCTGGCTACTATACAATGAGTTTGCAGCAGAATCACCGCCCCCTGCAATCCAATCATGGGGGGAAATTGATGTTTGGACAGAAGCGTTTGAGGTGACATTGTCAACACCAACAACCGCAGAGAATCGAGTAGTATCCTCCATCGGATCCTTCATAGGTGACATAATGTCTACTATAGGCGGGTTAGATTGTAATCCTTCAAATGGATTAGGAGGGTTAGGCGTGGGGAAAGTGATATTTGACATTGTCTCCCTTCCCAAAGTCTGAGTTGCCCCTTGATCAAAAAACTCATCTTTCCTGTACTGATGATTAGGTGACTTGTTCAGCTCATTTCCAGATAGGATATCAGAAGGTTTTGTTTGAAGATTCTCCCTAACAAACTCCACAGGGTTTAAATTTTCATATGAGATGGCAGACCTTACTATATATGAATTCTGCTCAGGAGTTTGGTAAGATATGTTACCAACGGGAGAACTGTCACCATTGGCGGGTTTGCTCCCTAAGGCCTCTTGAATCGGCTGTGATGAAGCAACTGCATGCTTATGAAGAGCATCTTCAGGAGAAGAGGGAGACACATTTCCCGTGATAACATAGGGAGCCTGAGCATTAGCAGCTAACCCCATTTCTCCATGATTCGCCGGAGGAGCCACAGTACGAATTCTGGAAACGTCATCTAATCGAAGACTATGGAAGACTGGGTTTGTATCAGATCCCATGGCTGAGTGACTATCCTTCTGGTCTTGTACAATAGTGTCAGAGTGTGCATGAGGCAGAGCTTTTTGGCACATATAGCAGTCAGCTGAACTAGGGAAGACTTGCTGATGTGGCAACCATCCCTCCGAATAGGGCACATGGTCTGGTGACGCAACCTGACGCCAGCCATAGCCCCCACTAACCTGAGGTGGGTACGCATTGATGTAGCTCTGTTCAGAAGGAACAGCAACAACCCTCTGTGATTGCACAATTGGCTGAACAATATTGGGATTCATGCTCAAATGGGAGGATGAAGGCGAGAGAGTCATTTGAGCCACAGGCATAAACTGCTGGGTCATCATCGGCCCATTATCACGATATTGAGGTTGAATAAGAACGGGTCTTGGATTACCCAATACCTGAGGATTTGCATAAACCATCTGTGAAGGAGGAAGCTTCTGATAGTCTGCACCAATGAACGCATCTCGATGAGGATCTGTATAACCGGTTAGATAGGAAGAGGGTGGAGGTGGAAAGTTCACGGCTGTTTGCGACAAATCATATCCGTGCAATTGTTGCTGACCATGTGCTTGAAGGGGAACAGTCCTCTCTATCTGAAACATAGGCTGTGCCGGAGCAATTAAGGGGGGAACAGACGTCTCTAATCTCAAGGCATTGTCATCAGCTTTAGGCGAAAACATAGCATTGGTCGGATGTCCAGAAATATCAAGATTATTAATAGCAGCGTCAATAAGTTCGGCCCCACTCATGTCAGAATTCTGAGTTGAAGTTACACTTGCTAAGCTTTCTTTCCTGGTAATCCCACCTCCAAAGCCTTCCCCAATCCCATTGACAGCGTCCATATATCTATGTCCAGAATCTTGCGAATCGCCAAAGTGAACCAATCCAGTGGGACTATTAACCTCCGAAGCAGAAAACAAAAATACTCGAAGCTTTGCAGACCCATCAGGCGAACTCTCCAACAACTTGTAATACTCCTCCAACATATTCTCGAGATCATCAGGGCACGAAACCGACACAAGGGCATCGAGATCCTCAAAAGGTAGCTGATACTTAATACACACAGGCTGCCCATACGTATCGACCATCTTCTGAACCAACTCAGGAAACGTCACATTCCTCCTAAAACCAATAATCCGAGTCTGTCCACCAACATACCTCAACGTCCCATCACTCGGCCGAGGAAGAATCTTCCCCCCAAAACTACACAAAAACTTAACTTTCCTCCCTGAAACCGAATCCTCCCCACTCTCTTCACTAGCCTGATCACTAGGAGTCCCAACAGTCCCACTACTACTACCCCCATTACCATTACCTCTACCACCATAACTCGGACTACAAACATACCCAGACGATCCAACATTCGCACTAGCCAGCTGCCCCGCCCCCACCCACCCGGGAACCAAACCCGGGTGGGGCCCACTAGGGTTAACAAACCCTAACCCTGTTACTCCGGGCACATTATTATAATAAACACCCGCGGAAGGCGGGCTAGTCATCTCATCACCCCGTTGCATGACCGAATTCGGGGTAAATCCGTCCGAAACCCGGCCCGATGTAGTTGGGACGGATTGGGCAATGTGGGCCTCATCAGTTCGAGCTACATTAATCCGTCTTAGATCTTTGGACACGGAATTCGGATCAAATGCCATTTTTTATTAATTTAATCTAGATTACGAGATTACGAGATTCAATTCACCTAGAAAAATGCAGAAAGTTAGGGTTTTTTTTTTATTAATCGTGCAATTCAATAATTAGCAACTAATCTAATCTCAAGGGAAATCAATTAAAATTAATTAATTAACAAAAAGATAAATAAAAAGATACAAAAATTAAGGGAAATTAAACAAAGAGTGTACCGGATAAGGAAGACAAAAACGGCAGCGTTTAATAATTAACCGACTCGACTCGCACAGCTGTAGCTGTTAGAGTTGTGGAGGGCGGGTTTGTTTGATTGGTTTTGGGGGTTCGGGTTTATTTAGCCGGGTCTATGGTAAAAAATTGTATAGGCAGGAATAGAATTCGAACGAAATAGAAATAAATTGTTGGTTTTTGGAGGTCGGGTTTATTTTGGCAGGTCGATAAGGAGGGAAGCGAAAAGAAGAATGATTAAATGGAAAAAAGAGAGATGTTTGAATGGAGAAATAAATAAGGAGGTTAGAGTGAGTGAGGAAAGGGGGAGGTGGGGGCTTTGATATTGAGATGTTGGATATATTGGTATAATTGATAATACAAGGAAGGAAGGAAGTATAATGTTAACTTGTTAAGTGTAGTTCGTAGGTTTATTTGGTTATAAAAAACGGACGGAAACAAGAAAGAGGAGACATGAGTGAGATTGATACTTTGATAGTTGAGTTGGAAGATGTGGGAGAGAGGGGTTACGCCACCTGTTTTGCTTCACGCTTCCTCTTTCTTCCACCCTACTACTTGAGATTATTTTACCGTCGTCAATAGGAGTGTTTCCGATACGGGTTTGAATCGAAACCTGTATTGAGCCGATTCGTTAAAATCGATTGGAATGTTATTATTGCACATAGATTATTATATTTTGAATAATTTGATAATAGTTGACTAAAAAATGATCCGACTTGACTATAACCGGACTCGAAATCAGCAAACCCGAGCTTGACTTGATCCAAAATTGAGCCGACTCAAATCCGACACGATTGACCCGTTTGCCAGGTCTTGTGTATGAAATTATACATAAAAAAATTTGAAGGGTTAAATAACATTCAAAAGGATAGATAAAGACATGTCATTAATTATTCCTATACATTTTGATTTTTGTTGTATTTATTCATTTAAATACTATTTGACTCGTTACAGATAACCTAATCAAGTAGAGCTGCTCAACTTGGCGTGCTAGCTTCACCCGCCACATTAAGTTCGAATTTCTTTATGATAGCCTGACACAACCCGCCCCCAACTTGGGCAAAGGCCAGCCCTAAACCCGGGCCTGTTAATAAATACAAAAAAAAAACATATATATTTGGGTCATGCCGGGGCCAGACAAAGGGTAACCTAGCGCGGTTTCGTCTAGCCTCCTCTGTATGGCTGGGATCGAGCCACTCTATCGTACCCCCACCCTTTGGTCACCTTTACTCTCGAGGCCATATTTTTCACTTGTGCAAGACAAATCACAAATCAAAGAAGCATCACACCGTTCTCAACAAATCACCATATCGTTAAGTATTTTTGAAAACAGTTAACATTGTATTCTATCAATTCAAATCCAAACACATCATCTATCTTTTCACAAATTCTTGTTTGTGACGGACAGTATCCGTCACAAGCTTGCGACGGGTACCACTTACCCTCACAAATGACCCATTTAATTAAAGGGGAAGCACATGGGGGGTGCCCCACATGTTCCCTCTACCCATTTTGTTAGAGGAAAAACCCGTCGCAAGGTCCGACCCGTCACAAGGGAGACCTACTGCTATCTTTTACACACTTATTAATGTACAAATTACATCGAAATTATCTTTATTTTATATTATTATACTCTTAAAATCGAATCAAATAAGATCTTGCATGACTGTATTTTTCTTATATATTACAAGGAGTCGTGATATTCTCTTCGATCGTGGTCACGAAATGGTTTGTGTCGATATAAATGATGGAAGTGTTATTTACAAAAATTAAGAACAGAGTATTTGGGATTTCATATTGTGCAACCTATTTCATCTTCACAAAATTCTCATTTCAGACGGGTATGTATTATTCGTCTTAAACTTAAGACGGGTCAAATACATACCAAATCACCCCACCTGGCACCAGTTGCCTAAAAAATACCAAAATTTTATCTTTAATACCGCCATGTATTAGTATTTGATTCGTCTTAAATTTAAAATGAATAGTATCCATCCTATGAATCCAGCTATAGCCTACTGCCTATAAGAACTAAAATGAGATGAAGAAGTTGCCAAAATCTAATGGGTCACCGAAAATCCCCACAATTGACCGGAAGTCCAAATTAATCGACCAAGTTATAAATATAACGATATCAAATTATACGCAGTACATGTGGCACGTGATGGATTATATGCCATTCAATAATTCATCTTTGCTATGAATCTTAAACATTACAATAATACACTTGTTTTTATAGAGAACATCTGATGTTGAACAAGGCAAAAATAATTCAGCTTATTCTGTTATTCTTCATCCATAAAGGAAGCTAACTACGTAGTACGTACATTCATTGTATATTTGCATGGGACCGAGCCAAGTTCCGCGTTTCGGTTAGTCGGTATCACTTTCTCAAATGTCCACACCATCACAAGATTTTAACTTTATGAGACGCAAATTTTCAAAGGGGGCGGACAAGTAATAATATAAGATAAAGATGAAAAAATAAGAAAATTTACGAATTAATTGAAAACTTCAAAATTTTTACTGTTGGCGAGAGTGAGCGTCCTTGCTAGCCATTCCCTAACTCCGTCATTGCTTACCCAAAAGTCCATAATTAGGGTCATAATAGCAATTTAGTTTGATTAAATTGAATAGGATTGTGTAATTTGTTGGATCCTAGTGGTGTCCGTCCATTAACATATTAACAAATTGACTACTTTACTAATTGACAAAAGGAGAAGTAATTCAATGGGAGAGGGAGTCTAATTCTATTGGTTAATCCAGATTTGATATGATCTAATCAGATAATTAGACAAAGTAAATTATGATGTTATCAAAAGGTAGGGGGTCATTAATTCATTATACAGTAGGTCTTGCTTAAGACGGGTCGGATCTTGCGACGGGTATTTTCTGAGAGGAAATGGGTAGAGGGGACAAGGTGGACACCCCCGTGTGCTTCTCCACTCACCCTTAATGGGTATTTTGTGAGAGAATATGGTATCCGTCTTAAGCTTAAGACGGATACCTCCGTCTTAAATAAGAATTTGTGTTCATTATATATACTTATATTTGGTTGGATATTGTTTACGCAGCAAGTCTTGCTTGCGACGGGGCGACCCGTCGCAAACTTAAGACGGGTCAATTTGCTCTCACAAAGTGCAAGTGGGGGTGCAAGTGGGGGGCTCCATTTCTCACCCACTTGCACCCCCACTTGCACTTTGTGAGAGGAAATTGACCCGTCGCAAGCTTGCGACGGATCGGTCCGTCACAAATGAGAATTTGTGTTGTTTACGAGTGCAAATGAAGCTCCCATATAAGAGACACAAATGGACCCACACGCAGCGTTTAGGTTCGTCCAGGTATTATAGTTTGGGTAAAGTCAAGTTTCTTTCCAACTTTCCTACTGACACCCAAAAACAGTGACTAGCGTTAGACTAAGTTTATCCACATACCCATATTCAGACTTTTGACCCTGTCACTTCAACTTTCACTAATTTTTTATTCTCAGACTCAGACTCATAGACTCTAGACTCACTCAAAAATATCACTTTATCCTCAGACTCATTTCAGACTTTCTCACCTCAACTTTCCACTTACTTATTTTACTTCATTTATTTCATTAATTTAATATTTTACGTTCATTTTATGATGGTATATTTTCCACTTAACTTAAATAAATCAAATATTAAATAAATCTTAAGATATTTTTTTTTTTTTAATACCGGCATATATATTGATAAAAGAAATTGCATTTCAAACTAAATTCCAAGACATTAAGGATAATTACATAAAAACATAAAATAAAATTGAAAAAAATAGAGATAAACGAGATAAATAATAAAATATCTTTAGAACGATGACATATGTTCCACTAAGTCAGCTAGAAGTTGATGATGGTGGGCTCGATTACGAATTGCGTAAGTGCTATCCGTCTTGCGTAAGACGGGTACTATCCGTCTAAAGCTTAAGATGTGTTAAATACTATCAAGTGGTTATAAGCAACAAGTGGAGTGATTTAATATGTATTTAAGCGCCTTAAGCTTAAGACGGATAGTGACCGTCTGAAATAATAATTTGTGTTTATTTTATACGTAAAATCTACTATATATATTAATAAAATCAGTAGGTCTCCCTTGTGACGGGTCGGACCTTGCGACGGGTTTTTCCTCTAACAAATGAGTAGAGGGAACATGTGGGGCTTTATTTGTCGCCCACTTGCCTTTTGTGAGGGGAATTTTATCCCTCTTAAACTTAAAGACGGATTGACCCGTCTTAAATGAGAATTAGTGTCGTCTTTAGTAATATACCCCTACTTGCCTCATTTCTTCTTTTGTGATGGGACTTAACCCGTCTTAAGCAGTCACCCCGTCTTAAGCAAGATCAAGTGTTCTTAATTTCGTGATTGAGTCTAAATTAATCATTCATAATACCGGGTAATAATAAAATAACATGGGATAACAAGAGAGTAACAGTGGAATATTACAGAACAATAACACAAGGCCAATCTAGACATTAGCAAGTATCAACCTGGAAAAATATGGTATGACCAATTGATAACGACTACTCATATTTGCTCCCATGTATTCATATTTCTCCGTCGATTCATTAATGTTCTCTCATTTTACTCGCTGTAGGAATAATACTAGTTATTTCGAGGGTAGAGCTCGCAAATTGTGGCTTGGCGGCTGAACACGGCACATGCTGGAGATAATGTGTTGGGCATGAGGCGGGCTGCGTCGTTGAAAATGGGAAAATGTCACGCTTGGCACGACATGACGACACAAGCACGGCGCCACTCCTGGCTCGAGCACGACCCGAAGCTCGGCATGAGAAATAGCTAAAACTTAATTCCTAAATAGTCCTTCATTCTAATTCATTTTTTCACAAATCAATCCAACTCTTCTATTAGTCTACTCAATACTTATCTTATAAGTAATATTTCTCAATTACTCGTATTCAAGTACTCTTATGTCTCTTATATACAAAACCATTATTTTTATCATTGGAATTTTTGCACAGGATAATCATTGGAATTTTTGTACAGGATAAGTTAAAAATCAATTAGTTCCTTGGGTTTCGAATTTTCGCCTAGTAATAAGCATTTTGTTTTTAAAAAAAATAATTGGGTCAGCACGACGAGCCAGGCACGACTTGGCCCATGGCACAACACGGCACGAAAACCCATGGGAAAATGCCTTACAATTTATGGAGTGTCGGGAGGATTAGAGTCTCATATCCCTTTAAATGGGGATCCCCCACATTTGATGCAGGCAAAGCCATTGCTATGATGTTTGCGTCATTTGTTGCTCTTGTAGAGGTTTGTTATAAAATGAGAGCCTGGTTAACGATACTCACTTGTATATATAAAGCAGCCATCATTTCTCGATGTTCTCTATATCCGTGTCACGTATCCCTTTAAATAAGGATGCCGTGTCAGTAGTTGTCACGCGTCCGTTTTGGTGCTACCTAGTAGGAGACCCCGCAGTACATGCTCCAAGCTAGTACTAAAGAGAAGGTTAAGTCAAGAAATAGTTAGCTAAGCAGAAGAATCACAAATGTTCAATACCTTAGCTGCAAAAACTGGTGCTTATAGTCTTTCCGTAGAACAAATGATTGTCCAATTATACGATCAAATAATCGTATTCATTATCGTCTAAAGTCATTAACTAGTAAATACATTACTCCGTCATGAGAATTTTTTCGAAAGTACACATCTTTATGTAAACATAAATTATAGGATCTTGATTATAACGATAATTACTGAAAGGTACTTACGTGGTGCAGCCATCAGATCTGATAATAAAGTTACTTGAGAAAGATAAATAATAAACCCTTATTGCTTTGCCTTCTCCTACCTTCCTTATTCTCTACTTCACTTTCTTTCTTGTGTGTTGGTGATATGAATGAATTAGGTTAAAGCACAAACAGGTGTACTTATATAGAGAGGTGGCAGGAGGGGCTTTATGGAATAAGTAGTCAGTTATGTAAATAGCCTGTAACTATTTACCATAATCCACTTAAACTAGGACTCCTAATAAAAACCCGAAACAATATATTTAACCATTATTTAATTAAGGCAACTAATATCAGTAAGTAGGTCCACACAATAGAGAATTAAATAATATTAATATAATAATTCTTACATTCTCCCACTTGGACCATATTACTGATTAAAACATAATGTCACACTTAATTATAACATAAGGCGCGTAGACGGTTAAATAAATACATAATGGGTTTATCTTAACTACCCTGATCATGCCTGAATAACTGGTTGAGTCATGGCGGAGACACTACTATAAAAGAGAAGTGGTCCTTCCATGTACTACGGACCAATCACTTAGAACAATCAGTCTGTATAAGGAGCAAACATAATCCCCAAATAATGTCCTTGAGGAAAGGATCGATTCTGTTAATCGTGCAACATCAATGTATACAATAACAATAATACGATACAGAAAATTGTTCGGAAATCATCATCATAATAAAACATAAGTCGATTAATCAAAACATAAGTGTCATTATTACAAAGCACTAGCATGATCCATACATAAAAGAAAAGCCTTAATGATTATCCTCCAGACCCATATCAATAGCATGCTTCAAAAATGTCTTTGGAGGTAATCCCTTAGTTAAAGGATCTGCTATATTAGCACTAGTATTAATGTGCTCAATTGACACAGTGTTTTTCCGAACTTCCTCCTTAACTGACAAGTATTTCATTTCCATGTGCTTTATTGCTTTATAATACTTGTCATTCTTCGAAAAGAAGATCGATGCGGTATCATCACAATAAATTCTCAACGGCCTTGCATCATAATGCATAATGCTAAGCCCTGAAGGAGAATTCCGCAACCATAAAGCTTGAATAGTAGACTCAAAGCACGCTACAAATTCAACTTTCATAGTGGATGAGACAATAATTGTTTGTTTAGCACTTTTCCAGGAGATTGCTCCCCCAGCTAAAACAAACACATAACCAAAAGTGCTTTTCCTTGAGTTCACGCATCCACCAAAATCTGAGTCAGCATATCCAATAACCCATTTCAGGATTGGACTGATATCGACCCAACATACCTACTGCAAAACTTATGTCAGGTCTTGTACAGACCTGCACATACATTAAGCTTCCAACCAGAGATGCATAAGGAAAGATTTTTCATGGTATTTCGTTCTAGCTCAATCTTAGGATACATACTTAAGTTGAACTTATCCCCTTTCTGAATAGGAACATCATTGGGATTACATTTTACCATGTTGAATCTTTCTAAAACTTTACTGATATAGACTTTCTGAGACAACCCTAATGTCCTTTGTGATCTGTCTCGAGATATTTCCACCCGGATCACATAGGACGCCTCTCCCATATCTTTCATCTCAAAGTTGCTTGACAGGAAATCTTTAGTTTGACGTAATAGTCCCAAATCACTGCTTGCTATAAGTATGTCATCGACATATAGGACCAAAAATGCAAACTTACTCCCACTGATCTTCAGGTATATACACTGATAAACAGTGCTTTCTTGAAACCCAAAGGAGGTAATGGTATTATGGAACTTAATATACCATTGTCGAGAAGCTTGCTAAAGTGCATAAATGGACTTCTTTAATATACAGACCTTGTCCTCTTTGCCATCAATAATGAAGCCTTCAGGCTGAGCCATGTAGACTTCTTCTTCCAAACTCCCATTCAAGAATGCCGTTTTCACATCCATTTGATGTAGCTCTAAATCAAAATGAGCTAGAAAAGCTAAAATGATCCGTAATGAATCCTTCTTAGAAACTGGAGAGAAGGTTTCATTATAATCAATGTCTTCTTTCTGATTAAAGCCTTTAGCTACCAGTCTGGCTTTATGTCGTTCAATATTACCTGAAGAGTCGCGCTTGGTCTTAAAGACCCACTTGCAGCCGACAGCCTTATGACCTACTGGTAAATTGACCAACTCCCACACCTCATTCTTAGCCATAGACTCCATTTCTTCTTTCATGGCATTAATCTATTTATCGGAATCATTACAATTCATAGCTTGTGAAAACGTAACCGGATCATTATCAATACTAATGTCAAATTCACATTGTTGTAGATACACATAGTCATCTGAAGTAGTTGGCTTTCTAGGTCTTGTGGACCTTCTTAATACTATTTCAGGGGTTGTATCAACAACTTCAGTGGCAATGTTATCATTCGGGAGCGGAGGGTCATCAACGTTAGGTTCCACAATATTGATTGGGTCAACATTATCATTATGTGGAACATCATCAATTGAAATTGGGGGCAAGGAAGCTGGAATTGCCACCCTAACTTCATTGACTATGACATCCCTTACCTGATCACTCCCACTAACTTCGCCATTCTCAAGGAATTTGACATTTCCGGTTTCTACAATTCTTGTTCTGTGTGTAGGACAGTAAAACCTATACCCTTTAGACTTTTCTGGATAACCGATAAAGAACCCACTAATGGTTCTTT
>JAIUZE010010241.1:0-14102 GCA_022085475.1 Heliosperma pusillum
TCTTCAACATTACCGGTTAACCAATATTAGGCATTATATATAGTATATGGATTTTCAGAATCCAGCCACTTTCCATTACTCAGAGCAGGTAACAAGATGTTCTTAACTTCACATATTTCCTCCAAGACCATGAACTGTAAGTATTTGGGTTGTAGGTTAGCCACTCTCTTCCATTGAGGTACACTTTATCTATCCATTTAATCCACAAGTGATCTTTCTTCAATGCTATCCACCACACCAACTTACCCACAACAGCAATATTCCAAAATCTAGTATCAACTAATCCTAAACCCCTATAATCTTTGCCATTGCATAAACAATTCCAAGCAACCAGAGGGGCTTTTGAATAAGTTTCTTCACCCTCCCACAGGAAATTCCTACACAGAGCATTCAACTTATCCAGTACCCTAGAAGGTAGAACAAAGATTTGAGCCCAATAATTGTGAATAGTGCTAAGTACTGATTTAACAAGTACTAGTCTACCTGTATAAGAGATTTTCCTCTTATTCCATCCTGACAACACCAAATTGTGTCGTGTTTAGTAGTATGTATTAGGTCTATTTAATATACTTTTTACGGGTCGTTAGCATCGTTTTATGCTAACCTTAGTCCTTGTAATTATGTTGTTATTTAGTGTTTTTTAGTCAACTTTTAGAGTCAAACCCGGAATTCAACAAAAGTCAAAGTCAAACCCGAGACCTGAGACCCGAGACCCAAACCCGACAATTGGAGTGGGTTACAAGCAAATCATCAATGCAAGAAGAGCAAGTCCAAAGGGTCAAGGGAAGTCAAGGCGGGACTAGCATTCAAAGGGGTAAACAAAAGTCAAGGCGAGCGTAGAAGAGTAAAAACTGGCAGCATGAAACGGTGCCAGCGCCAGTGAACGCTGCCAGCGTCCCACGACGCTGCCATTGTCCGTGGGCGCTGCCAGCATCCTGGCCTCAGACAGGTGTTCCTTCATTCTTCGTCTTGTCATTTGGAGGCCCATTTCTCAAGACCCTAGGTTTCCGGAGCCAAGGGTATATAAGAGCCATATTTTAGAGAGAAAGAGACATTCCATATACAACATTCCACAACACAACACATTAGAATTCTCTCAACTTTTGTTCTTCATTTTTGGCTTGTAATTTGGTTGAACTTCATTATGTTGGGTTGTAATCTTTGAATTATGGGTAGCTTATCTTCCAATACTTGGTGTAATTTGAACAAGTTCACACCTTTAGCATTGTATGACTCTCTAATCCTCTTCTTCCTTATTTAATATAATTTTACTGTGTTAATCTTTCATGTTGAGTAGATGAATGTTTAGTTTGACTAGCTTGACATCTTATTTTCTTAATGAATGCTTGTTCTTGGTAGGATTTGTCAACCTATACTTGAATGTGTGAAGTACACTTGAAAGACTTCAACTTTGGTTTAAAGTTAGAGTCTTTTGAGTGATAAATTATATGTTGTGTGATTTTAACATGGTTTAGTGTTGAGTTGCATGATTCTAGCTTAATCCTTTGGTTTAATACTTAAAACTTACTTCTTTGATTGTGCTTATGTTTTAATAAGTGTTGGTTAAGTTGTAAAGGGTCAATCTTGGTTGGTTTAATCCATGTTGACTATTTCTTAGGAGGTAGTATTAGATAAATAAGAAGAGAGGTATTAGAGGGGTCAACTTTGCTAATTGTTGTGTTACTTGGGATAATTGCACTAAGTACTTTTCTCATATTTGATTTCTTGCATAGAAGGTGTTTGTTCTATTGTCTAACCTAGAATTTCATGTTTCAATTTGAGTCATCTTTTTAGCCAAATTTCTCCCTATATGTTATCCTACATGTTTTCTCATTGTGAATATCATATTTTGTAATTAATTTAAGCTTTTGTCTAAATTAGTGTCTTAATTTGTGATTAGAGTAATTAGTTAGTAATTAGTTTGTTTATTGGTTTTTAGCAAGAGTCTAGATTAGATTAATTTAGTTAATACCGCCTTCGTTTGGGTTCGACCCTATTCTTACCATTTACTACCTTTGTTTAAGATTGTTTGTGTTTGTTTAGGAGTTATAAATTGTTATTTGATCGTAGTTAATTTGCGGAATTAACGACACGCGGGTTAGCCTCGTCACATCCTCTAATCCTAGCTATCATCTTCTCTACCAGGACATTACATTCAACTTTAGTAAGTCTCTTGTGTGAAATTGAAACCCCTAAATATTTAAAGGGAAAAGACCCCTTCTTGAATCCAGTATGATCCAGGATTTGCTTCTCAATATCAGGTTTGACACCATTCAAAGACATGTCATTATTAATATGAAGGCCTGAGGCAGAAGAGAAATACCTGAATCCTTCCACTATCATGAAGATGGACTTCAAATCTCCTTTGCAGAAGATAAGCAGGTCATCAGCAAAGAGTAAATGATTTAACCTTAAACTCTTAATTACATAGATGATGGAATTTAAACCCTTTTGTCTTACTCACAACATTCAGCATTCTACTCAAGTGCTCCATACATAAGGCCGATAAATATAAGAGGAGAAAGAGGATCTCTTTGACCGAGTCCTTTCTTTCCATGGAAAAAGCATTGAGGAATACCATTGAGGTGAAGAGAATAAGTAGCGGTGGTAATACATTGCATAAGCAATTTAATAAGATGAGGAGGAAAGTTTAGAAAGTTTAGTATCTGCTCCACAAAACACCATTCAATGGAATCATATGCCTTCCTAAGGTATACCTTTATAAGGCACCTAGGGGAGTCAGCCTTTCGAGCATAGCGTCTAATAAGATCCTGACTAATCAGAACATTACCCATAATACTCCTTCCTCTAATAAAAGCAGACTGTGCAGGATTGACAATATCAGGAAGGATAGTAGTCAGCCTATTACATAAGATCTTTGCTATAATTTAATAGATTGTGTTACAACAAGCAATTGGTCAAAAATCTTTAACAAAGACAGGGTTCTCAATGTTGAGGATCAAAACCACATTAGTGCAGTTGATTTGTTTCAGAAGTTTACCTGATACAAAAAATTCCTTTATGGCCAGGCAAGTCTCCTCCTGAATGATATCCCAGCTAGTTTTGAAGAAACAGCTATTATACCCATCTGGTCCTGGGCTCTAATCCTAAGGCATAGAAAAGATAGTACTCTTGATCTCATCATTACTGGGAACCTGACAAAGCATATGCCAGTCCTCAGTCTTCACAACTAGAGCAGACCTCATAACTCCATAACAAAAGTCAGCAGTATGTCCAGCCTTACCTAGAAGCCCCTGGTAATAGGTCTCAAAAGCACTTACAATTTCATCAGGTTTGTTGTAAGTAATGCCATCAATGCCAACAATCTTACAGACTTTATTCTGAATACTCCTTTGTTGTATAGCTTTATGGAACACGGCAGAATTTATATCTCTACTTCTAGCTCAGTTACATTTGGCTTTTTGCCTCAAAAAATCCTCCTTAGCCTACTTAAGTATCATATAACTAGCCCTGGTCTGATATTCAACATCCATAAGGTTGGGACAAGTAGGGATAACATGATGGTTCCTTTGACAGGTCAATAATAATTCATAGGCTACCTCAACATTTCTCTCAATATCAGAAAAAAGGTCTTTATTCAGTTTCTAGAGTCTAGGTTTTAAAGCTTTTAGTTTAGAGGTCACACAAAACATAGGAGTCCCTGAAACCTCCATCTGCCACCCAGTTTGAACAATCCTCCAATAATCAGGGGCCTTGCACTACATATTAAAAAACTTAAAAGGTTTAAGTCTATGAGAACTAAAACCTCCCTCCTCTATGATACATGGGCAATGGTCAAAATCCCCCTCAGGGCCATAAAAAGCATACTGGTTAGGATTATTCCTCAACCATCCCTCATTGATAAGCACCCTGTCAATTCTACTAAAAACCCTGGTACCATTGGGTTGTTTGTTATTCCAAGGGAAAAAGGCACCAAGAGTCTTGATGTCTTGAAGGTCACTAAGACTGATAGCTCTCTGAAAGGGAAGAATTTCTGCCTCCCTAACATGCAGGCCTATCTTCTCATTGGCATACCCCACATTATTAAAATCTCCAAGCACAATCCAAGGATTCACAGTACTCACTCTGATAATATCATCCCATAAATCAGTTCTTTCCTCAGGTCTATTGAAGCCAAAAACAAAAGTAGTAACAAAACTAGTATTATCTCCATGTCTATTCACTTGAAGATGGATAAATTGAACAGTCATCTCAATAACAGTTACCTGAAGAATGTGTGGTCTCCAGAGCACCCACACCCTGCCACCATTATGACAACTATGATTTGTAGTATAAGACCAGCCATTACAAACATTACTAGCTACATCATTTAGAGACCTAGGTTTGACCCTAGTCTCAAGGAGCCCAAATATTTCTACATCATTTTGATGTAGATACCATTTAATATATCTTTGCTTATCCACATTATTCAGGCCCCTCCCATTCCATACTCCCAACCTAGTCATTAGGACGATAAATCATCATTAGTAATACATAATCATCAATAAATATAATTAACAACATTAATAATAAAAGACGATAATTAAACGATAAGCGATAAAAGGGAGAGAAGGGATTGAATTGTCGTACCCTCAACTTACATGTACTTCGGACGGTAGTGAAGAACGTCGGATGTAAGCTTTCACCAAGAGTACGTCATCGACGGTTTTTTAAACTCAATCAAACATGAAAAGATTAAAATCTTTAATCTGTATAATAAAAAACAAACAATTTAAAGGAAACCAACAAAGTCGATTTCGCGGTTTTTGTTACTCTTGCACAACATATTTCAAAACAACACTACGACTTCGTTTCTTACTCAAATTGTGTTCCTAAAGACGTTTTGGAATCATGGGACTCTAAAGCTTTGATTTATGGCAAGAAACATAAACAAAAACAAAGTTTTCTAAACTTAAAACGAGTGACAATAGAGGTTGTCCAAAACAAAAGCAAACGGGAAGAAGATAACTTTTTATCGCTCTGATCGTCACCTAAAATCGTGTATGAACCTTGAAAATCGTTCATGAGTATTAGAGGAGTAACAGGGAGGTTTTATTACGCGAGTTTCGATGGATTTTAAAGGTTTGAGGTTTGGTTTTGGAGAGAGGTTGAAGAAGGACGATTTTGTGTGTTTGCGTGCTCTTGCTTTGCTCGTGTGTTGTTCATGTATTGTGACTCTCATTTAGGGTTTCCAAGTCTTCCTTATATTCAGGTAAGGGATTCATATATCTCATAGAATCTAGGTGTGGACCGAATTTGGAAAAGATAGAGTTTGAATCGATTTTGGAAAGAGTATTTCACTCGGTTTAAGGAAGCAATTTGTGAGAGATATGGAACGAATTTGTATGATATATTATGAGATATTATGTCCTTTTACTTGACTACCAAGGAATGATAACACAAGTTTGAATGGGTGGGTTAATGGGAAACAAAATGGGTCGAAATATGGTTGTGGGTTTTCACCAAAACTTTGAGAGACAACAAGTTGTACGCCAAGTTCAGGAAGTGCGTATATTGTTTAGAAAAGGTTGCATTTCTAGGTCATGTTATATCTAAGGAGGGTGTGTCTGTTAACCCAGCCAACATGAAAGTAGTATCTAGATGGGAGGCACCAAAAATTGTGGCAGAGGCAAGGATTTTATGGATTTGGCTCGTTACTATAGGAGATTTGTGAAGGATTTCTCAAAGACAGCTAAGCTGTTGACATCTTTGATGAGGAAGGAGAACTTATTCAAGTGGGATGAGGGTTTTCAAGCGGCATACATTAAAGGAGTTCTTAACTATTATAGCTCTCGCTCCAAATAGAGTATTCTATTGTTCGCTACTAGTCTCTACCTTTTCCAATCTCCCGATCTAGGTCAAGTTTAACTAATAGTCAATCGGTCACATGCATTTAACCAATTAACTGCAATTTAATGCAACGATTAACAATGCAAACATAGTAAATACGCTAGATCTTATAATCTAACTATATACCATCCCATAACCATGGTTGTGACAACCCTCGCGAATGCGGAAATAAAACATACAAACATGTGATTAATATAACGGAAAATACGGTGTTTTTAAAACTTTTCACATGCAATTAGAAAGGTACGAGGAATGTCAATAATTACAAACCGAAATATAAAATATACTACAAAGAGACGTAGTCTCTCAAAATGTTATCCAATATCAAAGTAATTAGCAAAACTAGCTAAACAACGTCTAGAGGTGACTCATCCAGGCCAACGCCCGCTAGCTCACACCCGAACCCAAAATACCACAAGCAAAAAGTCATCCAATCAAGCAACCTGTTCATCCATGAAAAACATGAACGCCACAGTCAGTGGGGAGTAACTCCGGGTTCTCCCAGCCATATCACATTACACGTACATAAACGAAAATACAAAAGTAGAAGCATGCATATATGGATATACATGTGAATTACGAGAAGGATAAATAGGCAATTCAATATATCTAGATAAGAGCATATGAAGTACAAATCCGTAACCATCATGTTATAGAATGACTCGGGGAAGACACTCTTAGGCAACCATACACTCTCACTAGGGCTTGCGTCTCACCGTTAGCGGCGTAAGTTTGATAAGATTGAGACTCGACAAACAAACCATGCCAAGTCATCCAAAGATCATGAATAATCAATCATATAATCATCCAACCAAACGTACAATACGTTGACGACATCTCTCACGGTAAATGACACGCACTAGCACCGTGTACATGCAAGTATGATTAAAAGGCATCAACGGGATACAACATTTCCCTGAACGCATAAACGATACAATTCATTTCGTATATGTAGACTAATTTCCTCCGGTAGGACGACGATATAAATATCCGATCCTAGTCTAAACCTGGCCAGACTCTCGGAATAACATTTTCCGATTCGACATGCGATAAACATTTTGCATCCAAGACTCGGTCAATCATAGACGCCGAGTACCCCAAATTCGGTCGCCATTCACGAAAGAGGCGGAAAAGAGCACAAGCCTCACAACAAGCGGTACGCTACATGCATATGACACCACCTCGCAAGTATACAACATTTAACGGCCGGGTCGATCAATGCAAAGCGTTCGCCTCCCAACAACGTCGTCATATGCTCACTAACACATGCAATTAAGCAGTAAGGATACACTCCCTGTTCCGACATTCCAGCCTTACGAACGTGGAGGTAGCCAAGGGAATGAGAGTACAAAGCACATAGGAAATTAGTGCTCAAACCGTAACATTTGTAAAACCGACTCAAGTGGGACATATCAAAACCGTCACAAAACATGCGATACAAGCGAAGGGATTATCATATATTCGAAACATTAACATTTAAAGTCAAACCCAAGAGTCAACAAAAGTCAAAGTCAAGCCCGAGACCCGTGACCCAAACTCGACAATTAGAGTGGGCTACAAACAAATCATCAATGCAAGAAGACTAAGTCCAAAGGTCAAGGAAGGTCAAGGCGGGAATAGAATTCAAAGGTTCAACTTTGGGAAAAACTGGCAGCAAGAAACGCTGCCAGCGTCCCACGACGCTGCCAGCGTCAATGGACGCTGCCAGCGTCTTGTCTCGGGCACACGATCCTCATATTTTAGCTTGTCAACCACATACAACAATCATCATTTATCAACACAAACCATCAATTCTCATATCAATTAACAACTAACAACAACCATCATCAACAACACAATTCCTATGATTATTAACCTTATTCCAAACACGATTTCTAACATAGAAAACCCATTAAAACACGTAAATGATATCGAGTAACCCTTCACCGTTACCTTTTCGCGTCTTCAATCCGCGTCGATGTCCTCTTCTATCAAGAAGTAGTCTTTGTCGGGGTCTTGGAGGTCACCACCTACATTTAGATAATAAAAGATGAATATAATTCACCTTGGAGAAAGACGGATAAATTGAAAAGCGAGAAAAACGGTAATTTTATTACCAATACGGATAGAGGAAGATGAGAGGGGAAGAATAAGACGAACTCTAATGAGTTTGAGCGAGAAATGAAGGCGTAGTGACGATTCTAAGTTTGATCAAATATGGAGGCTAGGTTTTTGGGGTTTCTTGGTGAGGAGGAAGAAGATTGAATGTGAGGGAGTTAGGGTTATGAGGGAGTATATGAAGGAGTAAGTGGAAAATCTGAGAAAAAGCCCAAAAACGTCTTAAGACGTAACTTACTCGGAATCTCGCGTAAAGTCCAAATTCGAACTCGGAAATTCTAAATTAGACACGGGAAATTTAATTCTAAACTAAAACTAAATTTCGTTGAAAAGTATCTGTATAATATTTTAACTATAAAAATAGGGTATATTTGCGGGTGTTACAATCACCCCACCTTTAAAAAGTTTCGCCCTCGAAACTTGAGCGAAACAAAGATACCTTAATCGAATAAGCTTGGATATTTACTACGCATAGAAGCTTCCGTTTCCCAAGTCTCTTCTTCAACATTGGCACATCTCCACAAGATTTTCACTAAAGGAACCACTTTACTTCTCAACTTCTTATCCTTGCGATCTAGAATGCGGATCGGCTTCTCTTCAAAGGACAAATTTGGTTCAAGCTCGGGCATTTCCATTTGAAAAACATGGCTTGGATCACTAACGTACTTTCTCAAATGAGAAACATGGAATACATCATGAACCTTAACCAAATTCGGGGGCAAGTCCAACTTGTAAGCAACAGGCACCAATCCTTTTCACAATATCAAAGTGTCCAATGTATTTCGGGCTCAATTTACCCTTAACACCAAACCTTTTAACACCTTTCATCGGAGATACCTTCAAGAATACTTTATCACCAACTTCAAACTCTAACGGTCTTCTTCGGATATCGGCATAAGACTTTTGACGGTCTTGAGCGGCTTTTATTCTATCACGAATGACCTTCAGATGATCAATAGTCTCAACAAGAACATCGGGACCTAAGTCACGAACATCACTCAATTGATTCCAACATATAGGACTTCGACATTTTCTTCCATAAAGAGCTTCATAAGGAGCCATCTTGATCGAGGCATGATAACTATTGTTGTAAGAAAAATCCACCAACGGTAGACTCTTTTCCCAACTAGATTGGAAGTCGAGTGCACAAGCCCTAAGCAAGTCTTCTAAAGTCTGGATAGTCCTCTCGGTCTGACCATCAGTAGCGGCATAAAATGCGGTACTCATCAATAACTTACTACCCATGGCTACTTATAAAGCCTTCCAAAATCTCGAACAAAACCTCGGATCTCGGTCGGATATAATCTCCTTGGGAACACCATGGTATCTAACAATCTCATCAACATAGGCTTTCGCTAGTCGATCTAAACTCCAAGTCTCTTTGATTGGAATGAATTTAGCACACTTGGTCAAACGATCAACAACAACCCAAACGGCATCTTTACTTCCAACAGTCCTTGGCAAAGCCATAACAAAATCCATAGAAATAGATTCCCACTTCCATAGAGGAATATCCAAAGGTTGTAGCAATCCACCGGGCCTCTTGTGTTAAATTTTCACTTGTTGGCAAGTAAGACATATTCCAACATAAGACACAACATCGCCTTTCAAATTCGGCCACCAAAATTGTAGCTTCAAATCTTTATACATCTTATCACCTCCGGGGTGAATAGAATAAGGGGAAAGGCGAGCTTCATCAAGAACTCGCTTTCTCAAGTCAAGAGCATTAGGCACATACAAACGGCCATGGAATCGAGGGACACCTTTATCATCAAACTTGAAATCTTTAGCTTTTCCTTCTAGAAGTTTGGCTTGAATAGACTTGTAGGTAAGATCATCAACTTGGCTTTCGCGGATCTCGTGGAGGAAAACAGGTTCGACAGTCATAGCACCAACATAATCAAATCCACGTTCCACGAATTCCAACTTCATCTTTCGAAACTCAATACAAAGATCAACGGGCAATACCGACATAACATTCATGGAATGAGAAGATTTCGTACTAAGAGCATCGACAACCACATTTGCCTTCCCTTCATGGTACAACAACTCAAAATCATAATCATTCACCAATTCCAACCATCTTCTTTGTCTCATATTCAACTCTTTTTGAGTAAATATGTACTTCAAGCTTTTGTGATCGGTGAATATACGACAATGAACACCAATAAGGTAGTGTCTCCACACTTTCAAGGCATGAACAACGGCGGCCAATTCGAAATCATGAGTAGGATAGTTGACTTCATGAACTCTCAACTGTCTCGAAGCATAAGCCACCACTTTCCTACTTTGCATAAGTACACAACCCAAACCCATCTTGGAAGCATCACAATAGACATCAAAGTCTACTCCATCTTCAGGTAAAGTCAACACCGGAGCGGTAGTCAACCTTTTCTTTACCTCTTGAAAAGCGGCTTCACAAGCTTCATTCCATAGGAACTTGGTTTCCTTCTTCAACAACTGGGTCATAGGTCTAGCAAGCTTGGAGAAACCTTGATAAATCTACGGTAATAACCAGCTAGGCCAAGAAAACTTCGGACTTCTCTTACATCGGTCGGAATCTTCCAATCCACCAAAGCTTCAATCTTAGAAGGATCCACCATTACACCTTCTTTAGAAATGACATGCCTAAGAAAGGACACCTTAGGTAACCAAAATTCACACTTGTAGAATTTGGCAAACCACTTTTGACGACGATGAACACCCAAAATAGTCCTTAGATGAATAACATGATCTTCTTCGGTCTTGGAGAAAATAAGGATATCGTCAATGAACACCACCACACACTTATCAAGGTACTCACTAAAAGTGCGGTTCATTTGGTCCATGAAAATAGCGGGAGCATTTGTCAATCCAAATGGCATCACCTTGAACTCATAATGACCATACCTTGTACTAAAAGCGGTCTTCGGAATATCAGCATCACGAACAGGAATTTGGTGATAACCGGATCTCAAATCGATCTTGGAAAAAGTAGAAGCACCCTTTAGTTGATCAAACCAATCTTCAATCCTCGGCAAAGGATACCTATTCTTGATTGTAATTCGGTTCAGCTCACGGTAATCAATACAAAGTCTCATAGAACCATCTTTCTTCTTCACAAAAACATTAGGAGCACCCCAAGGCGAGGCACTTGGTCGAATGAAACCTTTCACAATCATATCATCAAGCTGCTTCCTTAACTCTTTCAACTCGGTTGGAGCCATACGGTAAGGAGCTTTGGCTATGGGTCCGGAACCAGGTACAAGATCAATAGAAAACTCAACATCACGCTCGGGAGGAATCCCGGGCAAGTCTTCAGGGAATACATCAACAAATTCACGAACTATAGGCACATCTTCAATATTTGGCAAAGAGGTAGTTGAAGAAGTCACAATACACAAGTTTGCTTGGTGACCCTTTCTTACCATACTCACCAATTTCATTGCGGAAATCAAAGACATATCTTTTCGGGGATGAGATCCATTATAGGTTATTCTAACTCCTAAAGGACTCTTTAAATAAATCTTTTGATCTCGACACTCGAACCTAGCATGATACAATGCTAACCAATCAATACCTAGAATTACATCGAACTCTCCTAGAGGAAACTTAAGGAGATTTGCGGGAAAGATAGTACCCGAAATAGAGATTGGAACATTTGGGTAAAGAGTAGAACAAGAGATAATATCTCCGGATGGTAAGGATATGGGAGTATCCTCACTAGATGTAGGCTTGATATATAATTTATTAGCATAACTCGAAGACACAAAGGACATAGAAGCACCGGTATCAAATAGAATAAGACACCGTTACTCTAAGATTGAGAACATACCCGTAATTATCTCCGGATGAGCATCGGCTTCGGTTCGGCTGAGAACGAAGATAGACCCCTTAGGTTTGGCAATTGGAGGGGGCAACTTTTGATCGGGACAATCATCATAACGGTGACCACACTTTTGGCAAAAGAAGCAAATATAAGGTCGGTTGTAACAAGCTACACCGGGGTGGTGTGGTTGTCTACAACGGTTGCAAAAGCGACCTTGAGCTTGAGGAGGAGCATATGGCCTATGAGCCACGTTAGAAGTAGCTCGGGGAATGAAAGGAGCGGAAGCTCTTGTACTTGCATTTGAAGGAGGATTGAATCTCTTCTTGTTGGCATAAGAGTTAGAGGAAGACGGAGTAAACGGTCTCTTCCCATAGACATTTGGCCTAGGAGTGAAAGAAGGAGAGGGATTCTTCATCATAGCTTCATCCCTAATGGCCTTCATAGATTTCTCGGCCCATAAAGCATCATCATATAAATCCCCAAAGGAAGTAGTATTCCTCCTGACTTTACTTTGAAGTAAAGCACTAAGCTTGTTGCGGTAATAGAAAGCTCAATCCTCGTCATCTTTCATAAGCCTCAGAGCAAAATGAGCAAGCTTGTTGAACTCCGTAGTGAAGTCTTGCGCCGACAAGTCACCTTGCTTGAAGTCAATAAATTCCTTGAGCCTTTGTTGCTTTAGCTCCTTGGGATAAAATCGACCTTCAACTAGAGCTTTGAAACAAGACCAATTGAAATCATCTTCAAGTGTAGCGGTGGAAATAGTATTCGCCCACCAATTATCTGCTTCCCTTACAAGGAAGTACTTTGCAATCCTCACCTTGTCCTCTTCACGGACTTGGTATAAATCAAATTGCTTCTCCATTTCTCGGAATCATTCCGATAGCTCGGTAGGGTCCGGCTCTACACCATAAGGTATAATCTTACTTCTGGCTATTTGACCAGCTACCCAAGCGTAGCCTCCTTGATGGTTATCTTCTCTACAAGGGGGAACTTGGTTGGCTAGAGCAATAGCCGCATCTTGTTGATTCTTCAACACTTGCGTAAGAGCTTCTAGCATAACGCTCTCTACTACTCGAGGTCTAACCATCTTCATAAGAAACAAAACAAAACAAGTTAATCCTAACACTTAGCATAAACAAATAGACTACCAAGTAAAATCCTTAACTTCTACTCATCTCTCATTTATTATTTCAAGGTAAAGTAATTTAAGTTTTGGGGTTCACGTGTGTGCGTCGGGAGCGATAAAGCTCTGATACCAACTGTGACAACCCTCGCGAATGCGGAAATAAAACATACAAACATGTGATTAATATAGCGGAAAATACGGTGTTTTTAAAACGTTTCACATGCAATTAGAAAGGTACGAGGAATGTCAATAATTACAAACCGAAATATACAATATACTACAAAGAGACGTAGTCTCTTAAAATGTTATCCAATATCAAATTAATTAGCAAAACTAGCTAAACAACGTCTAGAGCTGACTCATCCAGGCCAACGCCCGCTAGCTCACACCCGAACCCAAAATACCACAAGCAAAAAGCCATCCAATCAAGCAACCTGTTCATCCATGAAAAACATGAACGCCACAGTCAGTGGGGAGTAACTCCGGGTTCTCCCAGCCATATCACATTACACGTACATAAACGAAAATACAAAAGTAGAAGCATGCATATATGGATATACATGTGAATTACGAGAAGGATAAATAGGCAATTCAATATATCAAGATAAGAGCATACTGGTTAGGATTATTCCTCAACCATCCCTCATTGATAAGCACCCTGTCAATTCTACTAAAAACCCTGGTACCATTGGGTTGTTTGTTATTCCAAGGGAAAAAGGCACCAAGAGTCTTGATGTCTTGAAGGTCACTAAGACTGATAGCTCTCTGAAAGGGAAGAATTTCTGCCTCCCTAACAGGCAGGCCTATCTTCTCATTGGCATACCCCACATTATTAAAATCTCCAAGCACAATCCAAGGATTCACAGTACTCACTCTGATAATATCATCCCATAAATCAGTTCTTTCCTCAGGTCTATTGAAGCCAAAAACAAAAGTAGTAACAAAACTAGTATTATCTCCATGTTTATTCACTTGAAGATGGATAAATTGAACAGTCATCTCAATAACAGTTACCTGAAGAATGTGTGGTCTCCAGAGCACCCACACCCTGCCACCATTATGACAACTATGATTTGTAGTATAAGACCAGCCATTACAAACATTACTAGCTACATCATTTAGAGACCTAGGTTTGACCCTAGTCTCAAGGAGCCCAAATATTTCTACATCATTTTGATGTAGATACCATTTAATATATCTTTGCTTATCCACATTATTCAG
>JAIUZE010010242.1:0-51246 GCA_022085475.1 Heliosperma pusillum
TGAGCCAACTTCAAGTACCAATCCTTGAGAGATTTGCTGACTATACACCTCAAGATTCTTCCCAAGGTCTTGTTAGTCACCTCAGTTTGGCCATCAGTTTGAGGGTGATGGGAGGTACTAAACAATAACCTAGTGTTAAGCAGTTTCCACAATGTCCTCAAGAAATGGCTCATAAACTTTGTGTCTCTGTCAGACACAATGGTCCTTGGAACTCCATGTAACCTCACCACCTCATCAAGGTATAGCTCTGCTACACTCACAGCATCCTCAGTCTTCTTGCATGCAATGAAATGTGCCATCTTACTGAACCTATCCACAACCACCATGATAGAATCCTTCCCTCTTGCTGTCCTAGGCAATGCCATTATGAAATCCATACTAACATCCTCCCAAGGCCTACATGGGACTGGTAGGGGAGTGTAAGGTCCTGCTTGGAAAGAACTCTTGGCCTTTTGACAAACTCCACACCTTCTGAGCACTATTTGAACTTCTCCCATCATCTTAGGCCAATGGAATTGATCTTGTAGTATGTCCACAGTTTTCTGAACCCCAAAGTGTCCTCCAAGGCCACTTCCATGTACCTCCTTAATCAATAGATTCCTATAAGATCCTCTGGGAACACACAGCTTGTTTCCTTTAAATAAGAATCCATTTTGTAAAGTGTAGGGTGAATCAATGGTTCTTGTTCCCTCTTTCTGTGCTAACCAATCTTCTGCAAAGTCTGGATCTTCTTGATACATGTCCTTCATAAACTCAAAACCAAGAACCCTTTGCTCCATAGTTGATAGCAGAGTGTATCTCCTAGACAATGCATCAGCCACCACATTTTGTTTGCCCTCTTTGTACTTGCTAGAAAAGGTGAATGACTGAAGGAACTCCACCCACTTAGCATGTCTGTGACTGAGCTTATGCTGGCCTCCTATGTACTTCAATGCCTCATGATCAGAGTGTAAGACAAAAGGTTTGGGCTTCAGGTAATGACTCCAATGCCTCAGAGCTCTGACAAGAGCATAGAACTCTTTATCATATGTAGAATAGTTTAGCTTGGCACCACTTAGCTTCTCACTAAAGTAGGCTACAGGTTTCTTCTCTTGGATGAGGACAGCTCCAATTCCCACTCCACTTGCATCACATTCAACCTCAAAAAGGCAATCAAAGTTTGGCAATCTTAGGATAGGTGCACTGCACAAGAGCCTCTTCATGTGTTTGAAAGCCTGCAAAGCATTCTCAGTCCAAGTGAACTCTCCCTTCTTCATGCACTCAGTGAGAGGTGCTGCAATGGTGCTAAAGTCCTTAATGAATCTTCTGTAGAAGGATGCTAAACCATGGAATCCCCTTACTTCTGTAATACTCCTAGGGATAGGCCAAGACTGGACTGCCATGATCTTGTCTTGATCAACTGAAATGCCTCTACCAGAGACCACATATCCTAGAAACTTGACTTCCTCAGTCATGAAGGTGCACTTCTCAAGCTTCCCAAAGAGCTTGCTCTCCTTAAGTATTTCAAACACAGCCTCAAGATGCCTCAAATGATCATCCTTGCTCTTGCTGTAGATGAGGATATCATCAAAGTATACCACCACAAATCTCCCTAGGCAAGGCCTAAGCACCTCTGTCATCAACCTCATGAAGGTACTTGGGGCATTTGACAGGCCAAAGGGCATGACAAGCCACTCATAAAGGCCATGCTTTGTTTTGAAGGCTGTCTTCCACTCATCTCCTTCTCTGATCCTCAATTGATGGTAACCTTGTCTTAAGTCAATCTTAGAAAAGAACCTTGAGCCACTTAGCTCATCCAACATGTCATCAAGCCTAGGTATAGGGAACCTATACTTGACTGTGATGTTGTTGATAGCCCTGCTATCTATGCACATCCTCCAAGTCCCATCCTTCTTAGGAACCAACAATGCAGGCACAGCACAAGGACTTAATGACTCCCTTACAAACCCTTTACTCATCAACTCTCCAACTTGCTTTTGTAGCTCTTGTGTAGCCTTAGGATCACATCTGTAGGCTGGTCTATTAGGTAGTACAGACCCTGGCACAAGGTCTATTTGGTGTTCAATCCCTCTCAAAGGGGGTAAGCCATCAGGAAGTTCCTCTGGAAACACTTCCTTGAACTGATCAATGAGGGGCTTAACATCTGCAGGGATCACCTTAGACTCCTCTTCCTGAACTTCTTTTGATAGCAGCATTACTATAGGTTGCTCCTCACTACACTCCTTGACCATTGCTGACTCAGATAGAAATACAACTCCACTCAAATCCTCAGCCATACTTGGACTCCCATAGCTCTTCTGGTGTGGTGGCAAGGGGGCTAATGTCACCTTCCTGCTCCCATGCTTGAAAGAATAGGTATTGCTTCTTCCTTGGTGTATGGAGCTTTTATCAAACTCCCATGGCCTTCCTAATAGCAAGTGACAGGCATCCATTGGAACCACATCACACAATACTTCATCCTTGTACACACTGCCAATGGAGAAAGGGACCATGCATTGCTTATCCACCTTAACCTCTGCTCCCTTACTCAGCCATCTCAACTTATAGGGGTGAGGGTGATCTTGAGTGCTCAACTTCAGCTTATCAACCATAGTAACAGAAGCCACATTGGTACAACTACCTCCATCTATAATAAGGTTACAAACCCTCCCTTGTATGGTACATCTGCTCCTGAAAATGAGGGACCTTTGATCCTCCTCCAAAGGTATCTGTTGTGAATGCATTACTCTCCATAGGACTAAGCTGTGGCCTGTGTCAGGGAGTGCCACTATTGCCTCCTGACTAGACTCTTCTTCCTCACTCACCACTTCTTCAACCTCAGGCTCATCCCTCTCATACTCAACTAGACCCTCTTTCTCCCAAGCCTCAACTTCCATTATGGTTAAGGTCTTCTTAGAAGGGCAATCCTTCCTGAAATGTCCATAGCCTTGACATTGGAAACACCTAATTCTGTTCTCAGTCAATGAAGTGCTTGGCTTTTGACCCATGATGCCCTTACCCTTGTCTAAGGTAGGTGGGGGTGCTGTCTTAGGGGTATCCATTGATCTAAACCCACTATAAGGTCTGGTTTGAAAAGGCCTAACAGGTTTTGGTGTAGCAGGCTTAGTCTTCCCTATCTTCTCAATTCTCAGAGATAGGTTGACAACATCATCAAATGACCACAGAGGTTGCATCCTAACCTTGTTAGCAATGTTCTTATCTAGACCCTCTAAGTACCTAGCAATCCTTTGCTCAGGTTTCTCATTTATATCACATTGTAAGGTGAGTTGTTCAAACTCCCTCAGATAAGATTCAACAGGTTTGTCTCCTTGTTTCAACTTAGACAACTTGATAAACAGATCCTGGGTGTAATCCTTAGCAACAAATTTGTCTAACAGTTTCTTTTTCAGTTTAGTCCAAGACTTGATGGGTTCCTTACCCTCCCTAGCCCTTAACCCTTTCATAGTCTCATACCAAAGGGAAGCATACCCTTTCAGTTTAAGGATGGCTACTTTAAAAGACTTGGAATCATTGTATCCCTTGTACTCAAAGATCCTTTCTACTTCTCTAAGCCATTCTAATAAGTCATCAGGATTAAGACTACCAGAAAACTCAGGGATATCTACCTTAAGATGTTTGTCTGTGTTCCTGTGGATGGAAGCTCTGCTTCTTGTTGAGTCATCTGAGTCTGGATACTCTTCATCATCAGGTGGCCTTCCTCTGCCTCCTCCTTGGCCTCTTCCACGACCTCTACCTCTTCCTCCAGCAAGCAAATGGTTGCCTATAACCTGGTCCAAGGTTCTGGTTAGGGTGGTTACAATCCCAGCCAGATCCTCCATCCTTGCTTCTACTCCTGCTAGTCTTTCTTCACTCATTGGGCTATTTTTGTGTTTTTAAATGTAGTTAGGGAAAATGAACTCACTAAGACTCTCAACCAAAGCTCTGATAACCAATTTGGAGTGTAAACTACTAAGGTTCACAAGTTTTAAGTGACTTGATCAGCTTGACTCAAACTGAATACAATATCAAGTAACAAGGGGTGTTGTTTTAGTGATTGTGAGTTATTTTAGCTGAAAGATACAAAGGATATGACTTGGATACAGTCCTCTACAGCAAAGCACAAGAGAAAAAGGATTCAAGACTGGTTTTAGAGACAGTTTCAAGTGTTACAGCAAAGCACAAACACCATAAACTAACCTCAACAGCAAGTAAGTTAAACCACAGCAAAGCACAGGTATAACTTGACTCACAATACAAGGCACTGATCAAACACCTTGGAGATGTATCAGGCTTGTTTCAAACTACAGCTCTTAGCACAAGTTTGATAACATTGAGTGATTTCTCAAAGTTTAATTCATTCATTCATAAAAGTCTGCTCAAACAAACATACAAGACCTCTTTATATAGAGGGGCTGATAACTTGTGAGCCATTGGATGCACAGATCATCCAAGGGCCAACTTAGGATTCAAACTACTACTACTGACACTAATTAAGAGCCTCATAATAGGACGAGCTCAACAACTATAAAGAACAGACACAAGACACAAAAACAGACTGAACAAAAAGCAAATAAAGCAGTTTTGGAGTTTTCCTGAAATGGAAATCTGTTGTTCTTGTTGCCTTGTTGCTTTGCCTGGATGTGTTGCTGCTCCTTGGGACTCCCTACTCTATTTAGAACATAGATAAGACCTGCCTTGGACGAGGACAAGTTGACTTAAACAAAAGGAAACCACAAACTGCCTTGTACTTTCTCTGTTTTTAATGGGTTTGCTGGACTCTAACTTGGGGTGTCTGTTTCATGGGTTTTTACTAGACTTCAAAAGGATTTGTCCTGGACAAACTTGTAGCTTAGTGGGTTGGCTTGATGGTAGGCCATGGTGGGGGTGGTTGGGATGCTCTGGTGTACCTCCTAGATGCAGGGTTTGTTAACTGGTCTGTCTGGGCCTGAGTGGTTCTGTTTCTGTTTTGTGTGGGAAATGTGGGTTGTGTTGGGGGTGGGCATGGGCTATTGAACCCTGGACTGTCTTCTTCATTGGGGTGGCTTGGCTTGGCTTGCTCTTGACTTGTCATAGCTTGTTGTTTAGACCTTGTAACTCGAGCTTCCATCTGAGGGGTCAAGCTTGTCTTGTATGTGGTTTGATCATCAAGACCCCTTGGGTGAGCTCCTGCTGCACTTGTTCTTTGCTAACATTTTAAGAGACCCCGTCTCTTTGTTGTATTTCCGTACTTAGTTTGTAATATTTTGACACTCCTCGTATTATCTATCTTGCATGTATAAAAGTTTTTAAAATACCGTATTTCCGCATATTATTTCACATGCTTGTATGTTTTATATTTTCGCATTCGCGAGGGTTGTCACACCATCTGATCTATGATTGTAATGAACACACCATTCTTACGAACTCGCAATGAATTATTTGCATATCCTAAATCCAATTTCATCAATATGTCAATCTACATGTGTGAACCTACTTCCCTAGATGCTTCTCATTATTGTTAATTCATCATTTACTTTATTGTTTTCATTTTAGTTTGCTCTTATTTTGTTTTTATTTATGTTCTTTATTAGTTTAGAATTCAAAACCTCAAAACCCAGAAAATCGTTAGATAAAACTCAATTGTGAGACGACTCACAATCCATAGGAAATACCATCTCCCTGAGGATCGACCCCTACTTCCCTAATTACATTAATTTGTTATTAGCCTAGTCTGGGTAAATTATCTTTGTATTGGGCTTGCGACAGGCCCGATCAAATTTTGGCGCCGTTGCCAGGGAGCACGGTTTAATTTTCCTTTTTCTTGTGATTTTTATCGCAATTAGTTTTATCTAGTCTTTAGGAACCCAAATTCCTTTAGACCTCTCTTGATTTTTCATCTTAGCTTTCCAATCTTATGCCCAGATCTTCTAGACTAGGGACCCCTATTCCTTTAGACCCCGAACTAGAAAGAACTCTGCGTAGGAAATTAAAGCTATTCAACGAAATTTCAAAAGCTTATGATATTTCAAGTTTAGATCGTATTCGTGAGAAATACTCGGATATCTGACCTAATCTTGAAGGAGAAGAAGATCCATTCTCATCTCCATTTCCAAAACCCAATCAACTTTCAACCAACATTCCATCTTCATCTTCACAAAAGAAAATGGTTCGACTTTCCGACCATTCCAAACCCACCGCAGATACACTTCCAAGGGGTATCGCTACACCTCAAATTACAGCCCAAAACTTCGAAATCAAACCTGCCTTCATCAATCTAATAGAAAGAAATCAATTTGGTGGCAATGCCACAGAAGATCCCAACCTTCATATCCAAAACTTCTGTGACTATTGCTCCACGATTAGACAAACTGGAGTATCCCAAGAGCAGATTAGGGAAATGCGTTTTCCCTTCTCTTTAAGGGGAAAGGCAAAACTCTAGATCAATAGTCTTGAACGAGTTGCCTTAGGAATAGCCGTCTGGGATGGTCTAGCTCTTGCTTTCTATCAAAAGTACTTCCCACCAGAACGAACCACACTCTTACGGAGTCAAATCACTGGATTCCGTCAGAAAGGCGATGAAAGTCTTTATGAGGCATGGGAAAGGTACAAAGAATTACAAAGAGAATGCCCTCATCATGGCCTTGATTCATGGTTCCTAGCTATCACCTTCTACAACGGTTGTTGTGGCGAATCGCGTCGTATCCTCGACTCCGCTAACAATGGTCGTTTCGATCAAATCGATGTAGAAATAGCTAGTGCGACTATCGAGTCAATGGCAATCCACGATTCTCAATATAGCAACTCGCGTGCTATGCCAGTCAAACCCAAACAGGATGATTCAAGTAAAGTAGCACTCCTGGAAGCCCAATTAGCCCTTCTGCAGCAACAAGTAGGAAGCTCTTCCCAATCCAAGGAACATATCAACGTCACTAACCACGTAGTGGTATGTGAGACATGTGGGGTTGGAGGGCATAGTCTTCAAGAATGTAGAAGTTCAATAGAGCAAGTCAATGCCTATCAAGGATATAGGCAAGGCAACGCTTTCTCAAACTTCTATAACGAAAACACAAAAAACCATCCTTTTTTGTCCTACAAAAGCACTAACAGTCAAAATCCCCAACAACAAATTCAACAACCATTCATACCACACCAACAAAAGACTTACAATCCACCTGGTTTTCAAAACCAGAGACCTTCATTCCAACCTAACTTCAACCAACCATACCAAAATCAACCTCAACACCAATCACCCCAAATTCAAGGCCAACCTAATGACTCAAGCTTGAGCAAAATTGAATCCATGCTTCTACAAGTTGTTCAAAAGCAAGATTCAATGTTTGCTCAACTTCAAAAGAGTGATCAAGCTCAAAGTGCTGCCATCAAGATGCTTGAAACTCAATTGGCCCAATTGGCTGCCTCTAATGCCCAAAGAAAACAAGGCCAACTCCCACCTCATGGTGAACAACCGAGGGACACCGCAAATGCTATCATCCTTAGGAGTGGTACCACTTATGCGGAACCTCAGCAACCCAAAGAACCAACATTTGAGCCTTCACAAGTAGAGAGCCAAAAAGATTCTCAACCATCCACCGCTAAGGAAGCGGAAGACAAACCTGAAAAGAAGGATGAACTCGAAAAGGAACCCATCAAAATTCAAGTTCCATTTCCCTAACGTTTGAGGAGAAATCATAAGGAAACCCAGTTCGGTATATTCATGGAAGTAGTCAAAAACCTCTAAGTAACAGTTCCCTTTACTGAATTAATCACTCAAATCCCTTCTTACACGAAATTTATGAAGGATATCTTAACTAAGAAGAGGACTTTAGATGATGTTGAAATCATAGCATTCACTGCTGAATGCAGTGCGCTATTGCAAAATAAGTCCCCTCCTAAGTTAAAGGATCCTGGTAGTTTCTGTATACCTTGCACTATAGGCACCTACACTATTGATAAAGCTTTATGCGATCTAGGTGCTAGTGTAAGCGTCATGCCTTATTCCATCTGCGAAAAATTGAATATGGGAATTCTCAAATGCACAAGTATCACCCTGCAAATGGCAGATCGTTCTCTAAAACAACCTATGGGAGTTTTAGAAGATGTACTTGTTAGAGTAGGGAGGTTTTTCATTCCAGTCGATTTCATAGTGTTAGATATGGCTGAAGATTCGCAAATCCCTATTATTTTAGGAAGGCCATTTCTACACACTGCGGGAGCAGTAATCGATGTCAAGAATGGAAAATTGGCACTAGAAGTAGGTGATGATAAACTCACCTACAACTTAAACAGTGCAATGAAGAGCCCTATGCTTGAAGAGCCTTGCTGTTTCCTTGACATTGTCGACTCAATCATTGATGAATCTCTGTATCCATCAATAATTGAGGATCCTTTAGAAGCAATTTTATTGTTAGAGAATATCTCTGAGAACGACAATTTTGAGATCAGTGAGCTGGAAAGGGACTTGACTGGAAAGGAGATACCATCTGAAGAAGTTGAGGAGTTCATAAGCTTAGTTGATGCTCCTGCCAAGGCAGAAGTACATAAACCTGAACTTAAACCTCTTCCCTCAAATCTAAAATATGCTTTTTTAGATGAGTCTGAATATTGCCCAGTCATAGTGAGTGCTCTCCTAGATGAAAATCAGTTAAACTCACTATTGACTATCTTGAGAAAACATAAAAAGACAACAGGATATAAGCTTGAGGATTTAACAGGCATAAGCCCCGACTTTTGCATGCATAGAATCAACTTAGAAGAAGGCCAAAAACCTTGTGTTCAAGGTCAACGCCGTCTTAATCCTAACATGCAAGAAGTAGTTAAAGCCGAAGTTATGAAATTGCAAGATGCTGGCATAATCTGCGCAATTTCTGACTCGGAATGGGTTAGCCCTGTCCAAGTTGTTCCCAAGAAAGGAGGAACAACAGTAGTCAAGAATGAAAAGAATGAGCTCATCCCCACAAGGATTGTGACAAGATGGCGTATGTGTATTGACTACAGGAAGTTGAATCAATCAACTAGAAAAGATCACTATCCTCTACCCTTCATTGATAAAATGCTAGAGAGGTTAGCTTGCCACAAATATTTCTGCTATCTAGATGGTTACTCAGGATTTTTCCAAATTCCTATTCATCCGGAAGACCAAAAGAAAACCACCTTCACCTGTCCCTATGGTACTTTTGCTTATCGCCGAATGCCATTTGGCCTGTGTAATGCACCTGCCACTTTCCAGCGTTGCATGACTAGTATCTTTTCCGATTTTGTTGAGACTATCATGGAAGTCTTTATGGACGACTTTAGCGTCTATGGCGTTTCCTTCGATAATTGTTTGACAAATCTATCGAAAGTTCTAAAACGCTGTGAAGAAGTCGACCTTGTTCTCAATTGGGAAAAATGTCACTTCATGGTGAACGAAGGTGTAGTTTTAGGACACATCATTTCTGAGAGAGGTATTGAAGTGGATCGAGCTAAGATCCAAGTTATTAAACAACTGCCACCACCTGCTAATGTAAAAGGAATCGGGAGTTTCCTTGGCCACGCCGGTTTCTACCGACGATTTATTAAAGATTTTTCAAAAATAGTCAAGCCCCTGACTGAGCTCCTTTTTAAGGATGCACCTTTTAATTACACAAAGGAATGTCTTCAGGCATTCAACAAAATCAAACGCGCTTTAATCACCGCACCTATAATCCAGTCACCTGATTGGAATCTTCCATTTGAACTTATGTGCGATGCGAGTGATTATGCCGTTGGAGTTGTTTTGGGTCAAAGAAAGGAAAAGTTCCTTCATGCAATTTACTATGCTAGTAAAACCTTAGATCCTGCCCAAATCAACTACGCCACCACTGAAAAAGAACTTCTTGCCATTGTCTACGCCTTAGACAAATTCTGTTCTTACCTTATAGGATCAAAAGTCATTGTTTACACTGACCATGCTGCCTTGAAATATCTGCTTTCAAAGAAAGAGGCAAAACCTCGACTTATCCGATGGATCTTACTCCTTTAAGAGTTCGATCTAGAGATCCGGGATAAGAAAGGAGCCGAGAACGTAGTCGCTGACCATCTCTCAAGGATAAGAGTAACTGAAATAGGATTACCAACGCCAATTAATGATTCGTTTGCTGATGATTCATTAATGGCGATTGTTGACTCTTCTCCTTGGTTTGCTGATATGGCCAATTTTCTTGTCAGTCGCCAGCTACCTTCTGACCTTTCTTATAACCAAAGAAAGAGATTTTTGCATAATGCAAAATTCTTTGTTTGGGACGACCCTTGTCTTTTCAAGCAGTGCTCAGATGGTCTTTACAGACAATGTATCCCCCAGTGGGAAGTTAAAGGAGTTTTAGAAGGATGCCACTCATCTGCTTATGGTGGTCATCATGGTCCGTCCAAGACCGTAGCCAAAGTCTTACAATCCGAGTTTTTCTGGCCCTCGATGTTTAAAGATTCAAAAGACTTTGTTATGGCTTGTGACGCTTGTCAACGAATGGGTCAAATATCCAAGAGACATGAAATGCCTCAAAATGGCATATTAGAAGTCGAGATATTCGATGTCTGGGGTATTGACTATCAAGGACCATTCCCTTCTTCTAACGGAAATCGTGATATCTTAGTCGCTGTTGACTATGTTTCTAAGTGGGTAGAAGCAATTGCCACTCCCACTAATGATGCTAGAGCTGTGATACGGCTATTTAGGAAGATCATCTTTCCACGTTTTGGTGTACCCAGAGCCGTGATTAGTGATCGAGTAACTCATTTTGGAGAAAAGCAGTTAGACACTCTGCTTGCCAAATATGGTGTGTATCACAGACGAGGATTAGCCTACCACCCTCAGACCAGCGGTCAAGTAGAAGTCTCAAATAGAGAGTTGAAAACGATTCTTCAGAAAGTAGTCTCAAGATCTAGAACCGACTGGAGTAATAAGCTCGATGACACCTTATGGGCTTATCGCACAGCTTTCAAAACCCCGATTGGAACATCTCCTTATCGGTTGGTTTATGGAAAGGCCTGTCATCTTCCTGTCGAGTTAGAGTATCAAAGGACTCAACTTAGACACTAAGCTTAGCGCTGATAGACGACTTTTGCAACTCAACGAGCTAGAGGAATTTCGTTTGCAAGCTTATGAGAATTCTACGATTTATAAAGAGAAAACGAAGCGGTGTCACGACAAGAGGATAATTAGAAAAGAATTTAATGTCGGTGACCAAGTTCCTTAAGCCTTATGAAGAAAAGAATTAGTAAAAGAAAAAATGCATAAAGAAAAAGAAAAGAAAAGGACGGGTTGCCTCCCGACAAGCGCATTTTTAAGTCATGCTAGACTATGTTTTGCTATCCCTCCTTAAGCCTTATGAAGGGATTTAAGTTCCCTGTAGCTGGATTCGTCCTTGAATTTCCTCATTTACCTTTTGCCAACACCCATGGCAATCTCATTCTAATCACGCCTCCGCAGCTTTGAAAGCCTCGAGGTCGCCATCTCCAACGCTCAACACATTCCCCTTTTTATCAAAGGTGGCACTCGATCCATCTATTTCAAACGTGATATTTTCTCCTTTCACATCTATACAAGCTCCAACCGTATTTAGGAAGGGTCTTCCTAATATAATATAGTCATTCCTTTCCTTCTTTGAAAATATGACATAGAAATCGACGGGAATGAGGAAGTATCCAATCCGTATTGGGACATCTTCCACAATCCCTGCGGGAGTATGCATAGATCCATCGGCTAGTTGAAGGCTAGTACTAGTGAATTTCATGTGTATGGGGCAATGATCATGATAGAAATCAAAAGGCATGACACTAATAGCGGCTCCTAAATCACACAATGCACCTTTGACCTTATGAAAACACATTGTGAAAGAAATGTTGAAACAACCTGGGTCCTTAAGTTTGGAAGGAATGAGAATCTTCCCTTCTTAAAGGGTAGGTTCCTTGCGAGAGTCTTTGGTTGCTTCTTTTTGCCTAGATGTTTTGCCAATCCGTGCCTCTAATTTTGAAAAAGCTTCTTTTGTTGCCAAAGTTACTTCTCCAATTCTTTCCTCCAATTTCCCTTGAGCTTTTATCAATGTCATGATCAAAGCTTTGAGACGAGATGTCTCCTCATGTGTAGGGACTTTGGTTGGTTTGGATAGTGTTGGATTGTTGCAAAGTTCATGGGGTAACCTAAAGATAGGCTCCTTACTCTTTTCATTCCCAAGAGGATGATCACAAGGTTTGTCACTAATCATGTCAATTGTGACAATCGATGGCGCTTCACTCCCTTGGGTGTGTTGACTAGAACTCGATGGGGTCAACTCCTCTACTCTCTTTTGGAGAGATAAAATGGCTGATTTGAGTGAGTTTAAGCTAGAAAAGAAGTATGAGAATATATTATGTTGGGATTGGATTACTTCCCTTAACTTAACATCTACTTTAGCTATCACATGATCATTTTGAAAGGATGAGTTTGGAATTGTATGAGGTGTATTTGTGGGTTGAGTTTGGCGAAATTGTGGGTGGAAAGGGTTTAAGGGGGTGAGTTTGTTCCCACATCGTTGCGGTGCATGCCCTATTCCCCCACAAAGTTCACATGGTGTTGTTAATGAGGTAAATGGGTTGAAAACGTTTGGGCGATATAAAGTGCTTTTTGGGGTGGTTTCGTTTGGTTGAACGGGACAGGCTAAGGAAATTGTAGTGTCAACATCTTTTGAAGTTTCCACTCGAATCTTCTTTCGCTCTCCCCCATTGGTTTGTGAACCTTCCCCACTTTCATTTTGTGATTTAATTGATAGGTTTGACAAATTGGTTCTAAACCTACGGTGAAAAGCGATGACAATCTCTTCCCACTCCATAGGTCTTGTGGCTTCCTTTAAACGACGGGCGGACCACCATTTAGCTTCTCCCTTTAGTGATAAAGGAAAAAGGGTTTCTCTAATTTTGTTTTGGGTGATTCCCTCCCTCAAAAAGGTTTGACACAATTCGCAAAAGGTTTGTAGATGGTGTGACGGGTTTTCGTTTTGTTTTCCACTAAATTGGTTACCCTCTATGAGAGCAATCAAAGTCAAATGGACCCTTAGGATCCCACTAGCGAGCTCAAAAACCCGGTACCTTGGATCTTCCCTTGTTAGTACCATTTTTGTCAACCTACAAGAAAAACACAAAATAGAAAGTTAGTAACGATTTAGGTACGGTTGCACCTAAAAATGGTAGAAATGATAAACAAAAACCAACAATACATAGATAAACAAAACCATGCTCCCCGGCAACGGCGCCAAAATTTGATCGGTTATGTCGCGGTCCCGATACAAAAATAATTACCCGCACTTAGGCTAACAACATAAGGAATGTAATTAGGGAAGTAGGGTGTCGATCCTCAGGGAGTACGTGTTAACTATGAATTGCTATGGATTGATTTTCATTTAAGTTCGAGTCACTTGAGGTGGTTGTCTAAACTGTTAACATAAAATAAAAGGACAAGTATGTAAATGACGATCTGTAAATGACAAATATGTAAATTGCAGAATGTAAAACTCAAAACAGAAGAGTTACCCGATCGGATTGTCATGTACCCGATCGGGGAAGTTCTCTGATCCGAATGACAACAATTAAATTCTAACTAAAGACGATATTTAAATGACAATATTGAAAGGCTATCTAACTAGACTAATAAACTAGATAATAATAATAAAGTAAACTATCTAAGAACGGAAATAGAAAGACGATAAAGTAAACTAACTAGATAACAATGAAATAAACTATCTAAAACGGTAAAATAAACTAACTAATCAAATTGAAATAGTGAAAGAGAAATACATGTAAAACTAATTAAAAGTTTCATTGATACCAACATTAGAATTACTATGATTGTCTAGGCCTTGTAGCGGTATATTCCTTTCGGATTCGTACCGACCTTTTAGTGGGTCCTAACGTCCTGTCAGCATGGTTAGGTCACTAAACCCCTATTGGCAGTCCTAACTCCCATCCCAACTCTCGTTATAAAGATAGAAATTGACTAATACAAACAATTGTTCATGGCCACTAAACATAGTTATAGAACTTGACACAACCAAAGGAAGAAACAACTAGATGGTTCAAATGGTATCTACTCTTCTTTTAATTCATTTAACTAGTAAATCATTTCAATATTACAACTCTATTTATTTTATATACACAATGTTAATCTTACAATATTAAATCTAATTTATGTGATCATGTGATTAAGTAAATTAATAAGAAAAAGATGTATGAAATTAAACTATGAAATATAAATACTAAAGTGATTATGGTGATTATGTTAATAATGATTTTAGTGATAATTTTTAGGATTATATGGTTAGGTAAAATTTAATGTGACATGCTAAATAAAATTTTGGTTTTAACTAGATTAATTTTAGATTGATTTCCTAACAACAACAATATGAAAACAATACTAATTAGTTTAAGGTTCATGATGAAAATTGCATAGTAAAAGATAGAGAATTACCGAGTTTGGAATATGAATATATAAGAACGAAAGTAAAGAACAAATATCCAATAACAAAATCTATGAAAACACTAGAGAAACACTAAGAAATGAACTGTATTCTAAAACTTGTAAGAAAGAAACAAACTATGAAATGTGTTATTGTATGAAAGTATGCTAAAAGTATGATAAGAGATATGTATATGATAAGGGATATATAAAAAAAGATAATAATTGTGTGTGATGATCATTGGCTTTTATAGGGCTGCATGGCTGCTGATCCCTTGTCCAAATTCATACCCTAGTCAAAGCATTAAATCACACATTTAAGCTCGGTTGAAGAAGAGCTAAGTAACGTCCAATTGCAGAAATACCCGATCGGGTAAATGGTAATCTGATCGGGTAAATGTGCAAGATGGATTCTTCCGTCTTTTCGTCTTAGGCACGGAATCCTATGCCTTGGTCTTGGTCAATGCAATACGGAATTGGGCTTGGGTTGACCTTCTTTTGACTTGGGTTGATGTTTCCTCTTGAAGTTCAAAGCCAAAGTCCAAGATAAATCCAATTGAGGAAGGATGTAGCGGAATCGTAATCAAATCATGAACTGGCTATCATCAATTCCTTGAAAACTCGTATCCTAGTGCCTTTGCTCCATAAAGTAGGAAAATATAGCAAAACCGCTTCATTTCCTATAAAATGAGTCAAAACACGCAAAACAACTAGAATAGCAATATTAGCTCGTTAATCACTTAACAAAGTGCATAAATCGTATGGAAATCGAGCTAAAACGGGGGATAAATTAGTACAAAATATCACTTATCACGCTTCTCGGGAGGCAACCCGTGTTTTCCCTTTTTGCATTCTTATTTTTGCTTTTTCCCTTTTACGTTGTTTTGTTAGATATCTTTGCAGATGAAAGAGTTTTTGAAGAATCTATGAAGACCTTCCTTGTCAAGTCCAAAAGACTAGCTTGGGGGAGTCCGCACTGGCTAGTAAACTTCATTCTTCTTTCATTTTTCCTTTCTTCCCATTAAGCATCTTGTTGCATGTTTAGTCTTTGTGCTCACATTGAGGACAATGTGATGTTTAGCTTGGGGGAGACATTACATTTTCCCATTTTGCATTTTAGTTGATCATTTTTCAAATTTTGAATAAAAGAGAGAGAAGATTTTAAAATTTTGAACACAATTGAATGCTTTTCATGCTTTGCTTGCTTGTTTATTATGCTATCATGTTACATTTCCCAAACTTAGAGCTTTCAAAAGATAATGATTCAATATTCATTGAATTTTGCATACATGGGGAAGTCTTGTACACAGTAGGCATGGATGAATCTATAGATGAGTACGCTTGATCTTGACATTTGGCAAGTTACATATATTGTAAGGTAGAACCTCCTTAGACTGGTACATCTATACCCAGTCTCATTTAGGTGTGTGTAGTTCTCCTTGTGATGTGTGTCATGTCAAAACGCATAAGTATGCTTCTCATTTCGTTTCTATAAGCATTGCATTCATGATTCACTAAGATTTGAAGCCTTTTTCACTTTAATTTGCCCCTCAAAATTAGCCCCTTCATACAAATGTCTCACAAAAATAATAGCTACAAATAAAAAACTGCCTACCTTTTGAGCTAGTAGCTAAACTATGGTGTGTGGGTGCTCTTTTGAGAAGATTTGTTCTTATCTGTCAAAGTGAATTTGGAAGAACGAAATTGTTCAAAAAGTGATGTTATGTTCGAAAGAGAAAAAAAAAAGAAGACAAATTGAAAAAGAAAAAGAAAGAAAGAAAAAGAAATAAGAGAAGAAGTTGTGAGTATCTCCTCAAAATGTCAAATCAATAGAAGGAGTTTACCCTTGTGTTTCGTGTGTAATAAGCCAATCTGTTGCTTCTGGCTTCGTTATTCGTCTTTTGGAAATTCATCAAAAGTTTGGATTGAGTATTCATTTATCATTGGTCAGTTGCTAGCTCATTCTAACCTTCACATGACCATAACTATTTGTCCACCTTTCAACCATTTCCCAAAGCCTTCTTCATTTATTTTTCGGCTTCTTTTCTATGTGCATTGTGATCTTTGACTTGTGTTTTGAATTGTTTACCATATTAGATTGCGGACACATTTTCATAAGTCGTAGATAGGTGAGTGTCTCAAAAACATTTACACATAAAGAAATCACCTTTTACATGCAAAGAGTGTTCGAGTGTACCGTGAGAGTCCATTTGTCAAAAGATCATGCAAGAGCCGAAAAATCTGTAGTGAAATTCTTTGTGCTACGCCGTTATGTAAATCTCAGCCATGTTTATGTATCATTTTTGCCCACGTTGCTTTTGGGTTATGATTCATTATGTTTCCAAAGTTTTACGTTGAGATTTGTTTCTTGATGGTATAGTAGCCAATGCTTGCAACCTTGTCCTGGTAGTGTTTGTTATGTTTGCTTGAGGACAAGCAAAGGTTTAGCTTGGGGGAGTTTGATAAGTGAATATTTGTATGATTTTAACCCCCACTTTAGCTCGGTTTTATATGTCATTTGTGCTTTGTTAAGCCATTTTATGAGCTAATATCGTCTTCTAGGCGAATTCCTGTGTTCTAACCTGTTTTGTAGGGAAGGTGACGTTTCTACGCCCTTTTTCTATATTCTCAAGCATTTGCCTAGAACCCGACGATTTGAAGAAGAAAGCTTGACCAAGTGAAAGGCATTTCAAGAAGGTTCACTAATTCGAAAGAGAGAAGGAGTAAAGACAGTTTCGTAGTTGTCGGAATATCAATCAATTGGGCGAAAGAATTCATCGCTTTACATCAAACCCTATCAACAAACCCGATTGAAGAGGTCAAGGGGGATGATGGAAGTCAAGTCAAAGCAAAGGAAGATGAAACGTTAGTCAAGAGCTTCTAGATGTCCACTTACCCGATTGGGTAAGTGTGTACCCGATCGGGTATCCTTGCTGATCCGAGCATGACGGCTTCAACTTCCTATTTTTGTCCTATGTGTTTAATGCCCGACCTCTTCTCCACGAAACCCTAATGCTATATATAGATGCTCTAGCCCCTCTTCTCAAATCAGCCCATACAACTCACAACAATCTTCTTACAAATCCTCTTTAGAATAATCTTTTCTTTTCTCTTTAGTTTTAGTCTTTCTAGTTTAGATTATCTTCTTCTTTTGTCTTTAGTTCATAGTTTATTTCTGTCCATTTCATATCAAAACATTAGTTTAGTTCAATAAGAATTTCAATCTTTGTGATCTACTTTGTTGGGTTCAAGAGTTGTAATTCAAGGTACGATTATTCTATGCAAGGGATTTCTATTATCGTTATCACTTTCGTTGTTGATCGTCCCTAGGTATTCCTAATTTATCCTTTGCTTATTATCCTTTATTGTTTTCCAATTGATTGTTATTTTCTATTCATATCATTTAGATTCATTTTCATGTTGTTATAATCGTAATTTCATTCCTTAGATTGTCAAATAGCGTCGTTATTATCACCTTATAGAGAGTCTAAATTATTGTCAAAAACCAACTAAACATGTTTATCCTAGTTTTCATTGTTAATATCATCTTAAACATAAACATAATCATGAGTGAGTAGTCACCTTTCTAGGGTGTAGGGTAGCCATGTTGGATTGATTAAAAGATGATAATTGGATAAAAGAAATTGTGCCTTTAAAACATTTGTCTATGATGTTTGGACTTTAACGATAGTTGACGATTCCTGATCACAATCATTGACTAGTATGGAATTCTTTTCCAAGGTAGACATACGAGATTTGAATAGACAAAGCATGACATGGTAGATTAAGACCTAGTAAATCGCCTAAAAGCCTGCTAGACCATCTGATCTATGATTGTAATGAACACACCATTCTTACGAACTCGCAATGAATTATTTGCATATCCTAAATCCAATTTCATCAATATGTCAATCTACATGTGTGAACCTACTTCCCTAGATGCTTCTCATTATTGTTAATTCATCATTTGCTTTATTGTTTTCATTTTAGTTTGCTCTTATTTTGTTTTTATTTATGTTCTTTATTAGTTTAGAATTCAAAACATCAAAACCCAGAAAATCGTTAGATAAAACTCAATTGTGAGACGACTCACAATCCATAGGAAATACCGTCTCCCTGAGGATCGACTCCTACTTCCCTAATTACATTAATTTGTTATTAGCCTAGTCTGGGTAAATTATCTTTGTATTGGGCTTGCGACAGGCCCGATCAATACTTATCATGACAGTCGAGAATATCGAAAGCTTCCTGCATCATCATCATATATACTAATAAGCGTTTGTCTAATATCATACCTTTATACGAACCTTTATACGGCTTCCTGCCTTATGTAATAGTAACTTCTGCAAAATAAAATGGTGTTTAGCTAAAGAAATTATGATACCTTTATACGGATCAAGAGTAAGTTCTGTAATACAGGATTTATATTCCTGAAATCATCTAAATAATTAGGCGCAAACTGTTTGGTTGTAGCTCCAATCCAAGTAGATAAATGGCCTGCATTTGGACCAATAGGAACACCTTTCACACTCCATTTTATAGGCAGCGGCTGTTTTGCCGCTATAGCTGCAAGGGCTGCAGAGCACTTCGAAGCACCCCTCTCACCAGGCTTATCCCCCTTATCATTGTTTTCTACTCTTTTCCGGTTTTCACCCATGATAATCCTAAAACCCTAAGAAATGAAATAGTAACGGAACAGAGTCATGCATACAGCGATTCTAAAACCCTAAGACCTTAAAATGAATGAAATAGTAACTGAACAAATAAAGAGTCATGCAGAGATTCTAAAACTGCAGCAGGAGCTCACCCAAGGGGCCTTGATGATCAAGCCAGAAACAAGACAAGCCTGACCCCAAGGACCCCTCAGATGGAAGCTCGAGTTACAAGGTCCAAACAACAAGCTAAGACAAGCCAAGATCAAGATCAAGCCAGGCCAAGCCACACCAGTGAGGTAGACAGTCTAGGGCTCAGCAACCCATGCCAAGCCCCAACACAACCCACATTACCCACACAAGACAGAAACAAAGCCATTCAGGCCCAGGCAGACCAATCAACAAACCCTGCATCTAGGAGGTACACCAGGGCATCCCAACCACCCCCACCATGGCCTACCATCAAGCCAACCCACTAAACTACAAGTTTGTCCAGGACAACCCCTTTTGAAGTCTAGCAAAAACTCATGAAACAGACACCCCAAGTTAGAGTCCAGTGAACAATTAAAACAGAGAAGGTACAGGTCAGATTGTGGCTTCCTTTTGCTTAAGTCAACTTGTCCTCGTCCAAGGCAGGTCTTATCTAAGTTCTAATAAGAGTAGATAGTCCCAAGGAGCAGCAACACGTCCAGGCAAAGCAGCAAGGCAACAAGAACAACAGATTTCCATTTCAGGAAAACTCCAAAACTGCTTTATTTGCTTTCTTTTGTTCAGTCTGTTTTTGTGTCTTTGTGTCTGTACTTTATAGTTGTTGAGCTCGTCCTATTGTGAGGCTCTTAATTAACATCTGTTGTAGTAGTTTATATCCTAAGCTGGCCCTTGGATGGTCTTTACATCCAATGGCTCACAAGATATCAACCTCCCTATATAAGAAGGTCTTGTATGTTGTTTTAGTCAGACTTTTATGAATGAATTAACTTTGAGAAATCACTCAAATCTATCAAACTTGTGCTAAGAGCTGTAGTTTGAAACAAGCTTGATACATCTCCAAGGTGTTTGATCAGTGCCTTGTCTTGTGAGTCAAGTTATATCTGTGCCTTGCTGTGGTTAACTTGCTTGCTGTTTGGATCTAGTCTAGGGTGTTTGTACTTGGCTGTAACCCTTTAAACCCTTCTCACAACTAGTCTTTGAGTCCCTTCTCTTGTGCCTTGCTGTAGGGGAGTTTCTCTAAGTCATATCCCTTGAACTTTAGTCAATATAAACCAATCTCTCTAAAACATCCTACATTTCTAATTGAGTTGTTTTTTAGTTTAAGTGAACCTAGTCTAGCATCCATCAAAACTTGTAAACCTTAGTAGTTTACACTCCAAATTGGTTATCAAAGCTTTGGTTGAGAGTCTTAGTGAGTTCATTTTTCCCTAACTACATTTAAAAACACAAAAATAGCCCAATGAGTGAAGAGAGACTGGCAGGAGTAGAAGCAAGGATGGAGGATCTGGCTGGGATTGTAACCACCCTAACCAGAACCCTGGACCAGGTAATAGGCAACCATTTGCTTGCTGGAGGAAGAGGCAGAGTACGTGGAAGAGGCCAAGGAGGAGGCAGAGGAAGGCCACCTGATGATGAAGAGTATCCAGACTCAGATGACTCAACAAGAAGCAGAGCTTCCATCCACAGGCACATAGACAAGCATCTTAAGGTAGATATTCCTGAGTTTTCTGGTAGTCTTAATCCTGATGATTTGTTAGAATGGTTAAGAGAAGTAGAAAGGATCTTTGAATACAAAGGATATAATGATTCTAAGTCTTTTAAAGTAGCCATCCTTAAACTGAAAGGGTATGCTTCCCTTTGGTATGAAACCATGAAAGGGTTAAGGGCTAGGGAAGGGAAAGAACCTATCAAGTCTTGGACTAAACTGAAAAAGAAACTACTAGACAAGTTTGTTGCTAAGGATTACACCCAGGATCTGTTTATCAAATTGTCTAAGTTGAAACAAGGAGACAAACCTGTTGAATCTTATCTGAGAGAGTTTGAGCAACTCACCTTGCAGTGTGATATAAATGAGAAACCTGAGCAAAGGATTGCTAGGTACTTATAGGGTCTAGATAAGAACATTGCTAACAAGGTTAGGATGCAACCGCTGTGGTCATTTGATGATGTTGTCAACTTATCTCTGAGAATTGAAAAGATAGGAAGACTAAGCCTATTACACCAAAACCTGTTAGGCCTTTTCAAACCAGACCTTACAGTGGGTTGAGAACCATGGATACCCCTAAGACAGCACCCCCACCTGCCTTAGACAAGAGAAAGGGCATCATGGGTCAAAAGCCAAACACTTCCATGACAGAGAACAAAATTAGGTGCTTCCAATGTCAGGGCTATGGACATTTCAGGAAAGATTGCCCTTCTAAGAAGACCTTAACTATAATGGAGGTTGAGGCTTAGGAGAAAGAAGGTCTAGTTGAGTATGAAAGGGATGAACCTGAGGTTGAAGAAGTGATGAGTGAGGAAGAAGAGTCTAGTCAGGAGGCAATAGTGGCACTCCCTGACACAGGCCACAGCTTGGTCCTATAGAGAGTAATGCATTCACAACATATACCTTTGGAGGAGGATCAAAGGTCCCTCATTTTCAGAAGCAGATGTACCATACAAGGGAGGGTTTGTAACCTTATTATAGATGGAGGTAGTTGTACCAATGTGGCCTCTGTTACTATGGTTGATAAGCTGAAGTTGAGCACTCAAGAGCACCCTCATCCCTATAAGTTGAGATGGCTGAGTAAGGGAGCAGAGGTTAAGGTGGATAAGCAATGTATGGTCCCATTCTCCATTGGAAGTGTGTACAAAGATGAGGTATTGTGTGATGTGGTTCCAATGGATGCCTGTCACTTGTTATTAGGAAGGCCATGGGAGTTTGATAAAAGCTCCATACACCAAGGAAGAAGCAACACCTATTCCTTCAAGCATGGGAGCAGGAAGGTGACATTAGCCCCCTTGCCACCACATCAGAAGAGCTATGAGAGTCCAAGTATGGCTGAAGACTTTAGTGGAGTTTTGTTTCTGTCTGAGTCAGCAATGATCAAAGAGTGTAGTGAAGAGCAACCTATATTAATGCTGCTATCAAAGGAAGTTCAGGAAGAGGAGTCTAAGGTAATCCCTGCAGAAGTTAAGCCCCTCATTGATCAGTTCAAGGAAGTGTTTCCAGAGGAACTTCCTGATGGCTTACCCCCTTTGAGAGGAATTGAACACCAGATAGACCTTGTGCCAGGGTCTGTACTACCTAATAGACCAGCCTATAGATGTGATCCTAAGGCTACACAAGAGCTGCAGAAGCAAGTTGGAGAGTTGATGAGTAAAGGGTTTGTAAGGGAGTCATTAAGTCCATGTGTTGTGCCTGCTTTATTGGTTCCTAAGAAGGATGGGACTTGGAGGATGTGCATAGATAGCAGGGCTATCAACAACATCACAGTCAAGTATAGGTTCCCTATACCTAGGCTTGATGACATGTTGGATGAGCTGAGTGGCTCAAGGTTCTTTTCTAAGATTGATTTGAGGCAAGGTTACTATCAATTGAGGATCAGGGAGGGAGATGAGTGGAAGACAACCTTCAAAACAAAGCATGGCCTTTATAAGTGGCATGTCATGCCCTTTGGCCTGTCAAATGCCCCAAGTACCTTCATGAGATTAATGACAGAAGTGCTTAGACCTTGCCTAAGGAGATTTGTGGTGGTATACTTTGATGATATTCTCATCTACAGCAAGAGCAAGGATGATCATTTGAGGCATCTTGAGGCTGTGTTTGAAATACTTAAGGAAAGCAAGCTCTTTGGGAAGCTTGAGAAATGCACTTTCATGACTGAGGAAGTCAAGTTTCTAGGATATGTGGTGTCTGGTAGAGGCATTTCAGTTGACCTAGATAAGATCATTACTGTCCTGTCTTGGCCTGTTCCTAGGAATATCACAGAAGTAAGAGGATTTCATGGCTTAGCATCCTTCTACAGAAGATTCATTAAGAATTTCAGCACCATTGCAGCACCTCTCACTGAATGCATGAAGAAGGGAGAGTTCACTTGGACTGAGAATGCTTTGCAAGCTTTCAAACACATGAAGAAACTCTTGTGCAGTGCACCTATCCTCAGGTTGCCAGACTTTAATAGCCTATTTGAGGTTGAATGTGATGCAAGTGGAGTAGGGATTGGAGCTGTCCTTATCCAAGAGAAGAAACCTGTAGCCTATTTCAGTGAGAAGCTAAGTGGAGTTAAACTGAACTATTCTACATATGACAAAGAGTTCTATGCTCTTGTCAGAGCTCTGAGGCATTGGAGTCATTACCTGAAGCCCAAGCCTTTTGTCTTACACTCTGATCATGAGGCATTGAAGTACATAGGAGGCCAGCATAAGCTCAGTCATAGGCATGCTAAGTGGGTAGAGTTCCTCCAGTCATGCACCTTTTCTAGCAAATACAAAGAGGGCAAACAAAATGTGGTGGCTGATGCATTGTCTAGGAGGTACACTCTGCTATCAACCATGGAGCAAAGGGTCCTTGGCTTTGAGTTCATGAAGGACATGTATCAGGAAGATCCAGACTTTGCAGAGGATTGGTTAGCACAGAAAGAGGGAGCAAGGACCATTGATTCACCCTACACTCTACAAAATGGATTCCTTTTCAAAGGAAACAAGTTGTGTGTCTCCAGAGGATCTTATATGAGTCTCTTGATCAAGGAAGTGCATGGAAGTGGCCTTGGAGGACACTTTGGAGTTCAAAAGACTGTGGACATACTGCAAGATCAGTTTTACTGGCCTAAGATGATGGGGGAAGTCCAAATAGTACTCAGAAGGTGTGGAGTTTGTCAAAAGGCCAAGAGCTCTTTTCAAGCAGGACCTTACACTCCCCTACCAGTCCCATGTAGGCCTTGGGAAGATGTAAGCATGGATTTCATAGTAGCATTGCCTAGGACAGCAAGAGGGAAAGATTCTATCATGGTGGTTGTGGATAGGTTCAGTAAGATGGCACATTTCATTGCTTGTAAGAAAACTGAGGATGCTGTGAGTATAGAAGAGCTATACCTTGATGAGGTGGTGAGGTTACATGGAGTTCCAAGGACTATTGTATCTGACAGAGATACAAAGTTTATGAGTCATTTCTGGAGAACATTGTGGAAACTGCTTAACACTAGGTTGTTGTATAGTACCTCCCATCATCCTCAAACAGATGTCCAAACTGAGGTGACCAACAAGACCTTGGGAAGGATCTTGAGGTGTATAGTCAGCAAATCTCTCAAGGATTGGGACTTAAAGCTAGCTCAAGCAGAGTTCTCTTTCAATACAGCTCCATCAGCAGCCATAGGTCACTCCCCCTTTGAAGTGGTCTATGGTACTAACCCCTTAATGCCTTTGAATTTGTCTAATGTGTGCAGGTAAGAGATCCACTATGATGCCAAGAGGAGGGTGGAACAAATGCTAAAACTCCATGAGTCAGTCAGAAAACAAATTGAGAAAACCAATGATCTATACAAGAAGAATGCCAAGGTTCCTAAGGCCAAGAAAGACTTTGCACCAGGAGATTTAGTGTGGATCAACCTAAGGAAAGAAAGGTTCCCTTCCAAGAGAAAGAATAAGCTAGAGCCAAGAGCAGATGGTCCCTTTCAAGTCATAGAAAAGATAGGTCCTAATGCCTACATAATTGATTTACCAGGAGAGTATGCAGTTCATGGAACATTCAATGTTGGGGGTCTTAGTCCCTTCTATGAAGACTCTGAGGGAGATGAAGACACAGGCTTGAGGTCAAGCCCTTTTCAACCTGGGGAGGCTACAGCAGGAGCTCACCCAAGGGGCCTTGATGATCAAGCCAGAAACAAGACAACCCTGACCCCAAGGACCCCTCAGATGGAAGCTCGAGTTACAAGGTCCAAACAACAAGCTAAGACAAGCCAAGATCAAGATCAAGCCAGGCCAAGCCACACCAGTGAGGTAGACAGTCCAGGGCTCAGCAACCCATGCCAAGCCCCAACACAACCCACATTACCCACACAAGACAGAAACAAAGCCATTCAGGCCCAGGCAGACCAATCAACAAACCCTGCATCTAGGAGGTACACCAGGGCATCCCAACCACCCCCACCATGGCCTACCATCAAGCCAACCCACTAAACTACAAGTTTTTCCAGGACAACCCCTTTTGAAGTCTAGCAAAAACTCATGAAACAGACACCCCAAGTTAGAGTCCAGTGAACAATTAAAACAGAGAAGGTACATGTCAGATTGTGGCTTCCTTTTGCTTAAGTCAACTTGTCCTCGTCCAAGGCAGGTCTTATCTAAGTTCTAATAAAAGTAGAGAGTCCCAAGGAGCAGCAACACGTCCAGGCAAAGCAGCAAGGCAACAAGAACAACAGATTTCCATTTCAGGAAAACTCCAAAACTGCTTTTTTTGCTTTCTTTTGTTCAGTCTGTTTTTGTGTCTTGTGTCTGTACTTTATATTTGTTGAGCTCGTCCTATTGTGAGGCTCTTAATTAGTATCTGTTGTAGTAGTTTAGATCCTAAGCTGGCCCTTGGATGGTCTTTACATCCAATGGCTCACAAGATATCAACCTCCCTACATAAGGAGGTCTTGTATGTTGTTTTAGTCAGACTTTTATGAATGAATTAACTTTGAGAAATCCCTCAAATCTATCAAACTTGTGCTAAGAGCTGTAGTTTGAAACAAGCCTGATACATCTCCAAGGTGTTTGATCAGTGCCTTGTCTTGTGAGTTAAGTTATATATGTGCCTTGCTGTGGTTAACTTGCTTGCTGTTTGAGTCTAGTCTAGGGTGTTTGTGCTTGGCTGTAACACTTTAAACCTGTCTCACAACTAGTCTTTGAGTCCCTTCTCTTGTGCCTTGCTGTAGGGGAGTTTCTCTAAGTCATATCCCTTGAAATTTAGTCAATATAAACCAATCTCTCTAAAACACCCTACATTTCTAATTGAGTTGTTTTTCAGTTTAAGTGAACCTAGTAGTTTACACTCCAAAAAAAATGAACCATAGTAGTTTACACTCCAAAAACTCTAAAAACTTAGAAAGGAATTACCTGATAAACTCTAAAAACAAATAGAAAATGAAATAAAAAAGATGAACTTCAATCTTAAAACCCTAAAGACGAAACACAAAAATTACCTGATAATGAAAATGAAAACATGATGATGATAAAGAGAACGAGCAGGATGATGATCAAGAGAACGAGGAGGATGATGATGATAATAAACAAAAGGATTTGTGTTGTAAACGAGGATGATGATGATGATGATAATGTACGTGATTGTAAATTATTTGTGTGTTTAATTTACTCTATAAATTGTAAATTATTTTTTATTAAGAGAAACTATTGACAACGGTTATACTAAAAACCACCGTTGTTATCGAGTAATGACAACGGTTAACGGACACCCGTTGTTATATATTTTCACCAAAATGCGCCAAAAGGAAAAATCTAATAAACATTATGACAACGGTTTCTTTAGGATGACCCGCTGTTGAAAGTAATAACAACTGTGGTATTATAAAGAACCGTTTTTATAGATTATGTGTTTTTTTTTTAATTTTTCAGATACGCGCGCGCGGTATTAAAATTTGAGGCACGAAAATAAATTCATTAATTACGTTTAATTTATTTAACTTTGCTTTAAATTTAATTAATTTATTTAATTTTATAATATATATATATAGGTATAGTACATCATAATTGTTATGTTATTTAAAGATTTGTATATTTTAGGCGTAAGTTACGTTTAATTATTAGCTCGGATCGGGTTGGGCAATCAATTCCGATCGGGTTAGATTCGGCGGGTTTGTAATTAACTTTATCGATTTGGTTATTATTAGTTTGGGTCCGGGAGGGTCATTTCGGCTTTCGTGTCTGTTTCGGGAATGTTTATAATTAAGCGGGTCGTCGATAATTTCCGGGTCAAGCGGATGTGGTTATATATATCGAGTATAGTGATTCTCGAATCGGGTCATTTTCTTTTTAAGGTACTGGTTATTATAATCACGCATCACTAACCTGAAACTGATCGGGTGGCCAGTTACGGATCGGGCAATCCACTATCTTGCTAGTAGCTACTTCGGGTTGATCGCTTTTGGGTCGGGGGCACGTGTCATCAGGTGGTTTCGGATCGGGTGGTTTCGGAACATGATGATAATATTATTGATGATATATAATACTGATGACTTCCGGATCATTAACCTCGTACTTTGCAATAACAGATTCATCAATGCATGCAAGTATTATATATACACGTCAATGTTTCCCAAATTAAATAATGGGGTCGATCGACTTCGTTGAAGTACGCTAAAAGGGACGGATATTGATGCATATATATATGCTCAAATTAAAAGGGACGGTTTTTTTGCTTTTTACCACCTATAATATATTATTGGGTTCAAAAGTTTACAACTTTCCACCTATTTAGTCCGATCTTTATAATCAAATAACTAACCACATATAAAATTGAAGAAACCGACCCCTTACAATAATCCACAGCTATTTTCCATTAATTAATTATCTTTACGGTTTTTGTTATTTATCGTCTCGCTTAGTTACGTTTTATCAACAAATGGTTATTTTCATATATTGACGGCCATCAAAACTACCCCACATTTATCACTAATTATTACTTATCACCACACCCCACATTATTTATCACTTATTATACTTATTACGTTTTATCAACAAATAAATGGTTACTAGGCCATATTCTGATCGGGTTAGATTCGTAGGGTATGTAACTTTACCGGGTTAGTTTCGGTCAGGGAGCGAGCGAGGGCCGGGTCCTTTCGGCTTTCGTGTCTGTTTCGGGAATGTTAATTGTCGTCGATCATTTTCCAGGTCAAGCGGATGAGGTTATATATCGAGTCGGGCCGTTTTTGCATCACTAATAACCTGAAACTGTCCGACCCAAAATTAATTAGCTAGTATCGGGTTATTTAATTTAATTCGATAGAAATCTTTATTTATTATCCGCGTGATTATTAAGTATCATTTTCGGGTCGGATCACTTTTAATTAATTAGATCAAACTAATGTAATACAAAGTATAATAATATATATATTAATTATTAGTATACGTGCGTTACTTCAAAATAACCCTAAACCCTAAACCCTAAACCCTAAACCCTAAACCCTAAACCCTAAACCCTAAACCCTAAACCCTAAACCCAAAACCCTAAACCCTAAACCCTAAACCCTAAACCCTAAACCCTAAACCCTAAACCCTAAACCCTAAACCCTAAACCCTAAACCCTAAACCCTAAACCCTTTTTTATATACTCCTAATAATACATCAAAATATTGAACATCAATTCAAACACTTTAAACAACATTCTTTCTCATTGATTTCATTAGGAATAACCTAGATTTTATAATAAAGTACATTACATTCATCCGACATCAAATAAATAAAGATGTTAAATAATCCGAAACAATTCCGGTTAAGAGTAAAAAGCTTTTCTCACACTGCCACCAACAATCCGGAACAATATTGATGATACTGATGACTTCCGGATCATTAACCTCGTATTTTGCAATAACAGATTCAATGTCTGCAAGTACACGTCTTGCATGTGGAGATAAGGTAGGACGGGTACAGCTCAACATATCTCTTGCGGCATCCAACCTGCGAGTATCAGGCCGACGTGGGTAGCCAGAGGACGATGATGAAGACGACGCTTGGTTGACAAGTCGGACTGCTTCAAGCCTCTTAATCCAATAATCCCTTCGATGTTCAATGGATCCTTTAATCAATGGGTGATGATCAGCGGGAACTACGACAAGAGCCTCCTCCTCATCTGCAATCAATTTTGTAAGGGTCGTCTCATCGTTGGGCAGGTTAACTGCTGCCATTGATGATGTTAATTTTTGGAGTAATTAATTAGGGTTATGTAATATTTAAAGGAGGGGTTTTGAGGCTGTATTTATAGAGGGGTTATGCTGCCATTGATGATGTTCAATGGATGCTTTAATCAATGCTGGTTCTGCTGTTACAGTTGTTCTGCTGTTGTTTATTCACGGGTTTGGACTGCAATATCTTTTAATTAAACATAATAATATTGAGAAAAAAAACGGTTATTCGTTAAAAAACCCGTTGTTATTACTTTCCTCAACGGTTTTGCTGACTAAACCCGTTGTTATAGAGTAATGACATCGGTGCATCATAGCCGTTGTTATATATTTTCAAACTATTTGCGCCAATATGAAAATCCGTTGTGATAGAGAAATAACAACGGTTATTCGTTAAAAAAACCGTTGTTAATACTTTCCACAACGGGCCTTTGTTTATAACCGTTGTGGAAAGTCAGTAGTTACTGCATATTGCAGTAAGTGCAGTGACTGCATAGGAAATGTAACTGCATATATATACATTCACATATTTACTCAATCAATAACTGCATGTGAATGCATTGGTTCACATGCATGTGAATCAATGCATGCATGTGAACCAATACATGCATGTGAACAATAACTGCATGTGACTCAATAACTCCAATCAATAACTCTCTATAAATACAGCCTCAATACAAGGCTATCAACCACATACAAAATTTCCAACTCCAATCAATAACATATTTGCTAAACCATACAAAATTTCCCAGCCTCAATACTAACATCAACCATACAAAATGTCTGAAACTTTTACTAAACCATATGCTTGCATCATGAAACAAATGCCTTCTCATATTAAGGGTGGCTACGTTGTGTGTAAAAGCTACAAGAAACTCCGTGATACGCTTATTCAAAATGGCTACTTAATCAAGAAGATGTGGCCAAATTATCATCGCAGGTACTATACATGGGAACTCGTTTTCGAGTTTGGGATGACGGATGATCATCGTGTGTCCGCATTCAAACTGGCAAGAATGTTTGACAAGGCCGGGCATGGGCTTAAAGATTTTATTGAGAGCACGGACCACCAGCCTGGGCCATATCTATGGGTGGCTTCCGAACATGACCGTCACCGTTTCCCAAATGGGGTCGACCTCGTTGAAGTGACCCAGGTAGAGTAGTGGGAAGGGTTGGTTCTGGCCGAGGCTGACCCGATTGATGCATATGCTCTAGCGGTGGCAGCTATCCGGGAGATTTACCCGGACTCCATTTAGTTTGTTGTTGTTGTTGTTTGGTTGTTTTGGCGCCATTTGTGTGTGGCGTCGTTTGAACTTATTATTTAATAATATTAATGTTGATACGTTAATTTGTTTTTTGACTTAAGATTAGAAGTAATTAAACTAATTTTAATAATGGTCATAAATTCAATAATACACTAATTCACAAATTCAATTCAAAGCTATTCAATCGATAAAGCAAAATTAGAATTGAACTAATTGACAAATTCAATAATAAACGACATTCAGGAAATCCACAATTCAATAATAAGAATTGAACCATTTAGCTAGAAAATCTTAATAAGAAATAGTTGATAAAAGTAATACCTGATTAATAAGGGAGATGATGACAGAAAGACGATCAGGGAGTATGTCTTAGTGGTATAGTCCTTGTACGATACCGATTATGGCTTCGTCTAATATAGCGCGTTCAGCAATACAACCTTCTGGACGATACCGATTAGATGTATAGTCCTTGTACACTTTCATCAATCTTTCGAAAGGATACTGGTATCTCAAGTACACGGGCCCAAGGTACAAAATCTCCCTAACCAAGTGAGTGGTCAGGTGAATCATGATAGTGAAGAAAGAGGGTGGAAAATACATTTCAAAATGACAAAGAGAGGTGATAACGAGGTCCTGCAATGAATCCGCATCATCGGGATCGATGACTTTATTGCATATGGACTGGAAAAAGAGACAGAATCTGGTAATAGCATATCGTACCTTTTCAGGTAAAATGGAACGAATAGCCACGGGTAGTAATTGTTCCATCAAAGTGTGGCAATCATGTGACTTTAACCCGGTGAGTTTTAGGTCATGCATCGACACAAGGCTTTTGATGTTGGACGAATAACCATGTGGCACTTTAATTCAATTCAAGCATGCACAAAACTCTTTTTTCTCCTTCCGTGAAAGGGTATAAGCTGCTGGCGGTAAAAATGTACCATTACCTCTCTTCTGTGGTGCCAACTCTAGCCTAATACCCATCATTTGCATATCTTCCCTAGCTGCGGCGTTATCCTTTGTTTTACCGGGAACATTCAGGAGGGTATTGATAATATTATCACAGACATTTTTCTCAATGTGCATGAAATCGAGGCAATGCCTGACCTCCAGGTCAGGCCAATATGGAAGTTTATCAAAAAATATGGATCTTTTCTTATACCCACGAGTAGACAATTTAGAGCCGTTCTTCTTCCCATATTTTATCTCAATATGCTTTACTTTCTGATAAACTTCATGCCCACTCAAAATTCTAGGAGGTTGACGAAGTTCTTGACGTCCATTAAATGCTTTCTACTGTTTGCGATAAAAATGGTCAGGATCCAAGCCCCTCCTATTTCCCAAATACACATACTTATGAGAACACTTCAAGTATTAAGACTGGATATCCTCCGCACACAATGGACAGGCCTCTTTCCCATGCACCGTATGCCCAGAAAGGTCGCCATAAGCCGGATAGTCGGTTATTGTACACAATAACATCGCTCTCAAATTGAAAGTTTCATTCCTATATGCATCAAATTCTTCTATCCCACTATCCCACAAAATTCGCAAATCATCTAAAAGAGGTTCCAAATAGACATCTATATTATTTCAAGGTTGTTTAGGGCCGGAAATTAACAACGACAACATCAAGTACTTTCTTTTCATGCACACATATGGAGGTAAGTTATATATTGCCAACACTACTGGCCAAGTACTATGTTGGGTACTCATGTTTCCATGTGGGTTCATTCCATCAGTGGACAGCGCTAGACGTAAGTTTCTAGGTTCAATGCCGAACTCGGGATACTTAGCGTCAAACGATTTCCATTGCATACCATCTGCCAGGTGTCTTAGCTTCCCATCATTTATTCTTCCAGTTTCATGCCAAGTTAACATTTTTGAATCATTGTTATTCGCAAACATCCTTATGAATCTTGGTATCACTGGAAAATACCATAACACCTTAGCAGGGATTCCTTCCTTATCCTTATAACGCCACACAAAACAAACCGGACAATTGGTTAAGTTTTGATATAATTTTGGATACAATACGCAGTCATTTGGACATGCATGTATTTTCTCATATTTCATACCCACCCCTCTAATTAGTTTTTTAACCTCATATGTCTTAACGGGAAGAACATTATCATCTGGAAGCATGTCGTTTATCAAGGCTAATAAACTAGTGAAACACGTGTCACTAACCCCATTTGCCCCCTTGATATTATACAACTTCACCACAGCCGACATCTTTGTGTACTTACAACCAGGGTATAGAGGCGCTTCAGACTCACACAACTTCTCATACATGTTGTCAAGGTCATCCAAATTAATGTTGTTATCTTCAAAAGCATTTGATTCATCATCTTTTTCTTCATTATCTGTAGACCCAACATTCAACTCGTCTGCTTCCAACTCAACATACTCGGCAAACTCGGGATCATCAGTTATCCTTTCGTATACCTCAAGATCATCTTCTTCAAAGTTATTCTCTTCCTCTAATGATTCCCCATGAAAAATCCAACGGGTATAGGATCGACTAAAACTATACTTTTCTAGGTGAATTTTAACGTCCGGAATAGCCATATACCTAATATTACCACATCTTTCACAAGGGCATGGAATACTAGAAGAACCATTCAAATTGTTCGCAACGACTTCATAAAATTCAGCTAAACCATCCTTATAGTTTGGGTCACTCATATTCGCAGCATTCATCCAAGTTCGAGTCATTTATCTACATTCGTAGTATATATAGTAAGCCAAGTAATTCAGAAAATCCAACTAATTAAAACTAATTCAATAATAAGCCAACTAATTCAGAAAATGCAATGTATAAGGCAACTAATTCACAAATAAACGAAATTCAGGAAATCAATAAAGCAAAATTATTAGAATACCTGATTAATAAGAAATAGCAGACGGAGATGATGACAAAGAGACGATCAGGGAGTATGTCTTAGTTTTTGTGGTTTTGTGTTGCAGTATAATCGCTTTGTGTTTGTGTTTTTGTGTTACAGTACAGTATTATTAGTGTTGTGTATTTTTTTCATCTTTATTAACAAATATTGACAACGGTTATTATTCATAGTAAACTGTTGTTATTAGTATATTTATTTACAACGGTTAACAAAGTTATACCCGTTGTTACAACTAACAACAACGTACAACAAAATCATATCCGTTGTTATTAATTTATGCCAAATTTTGCGCCAAATTAATAACACATTATAACAACGGGTTTTTTCGTGACCGTTGTTATTACTTTTCCTCATTTTGCGCCAAATTAATAACAACGGATATAGATTAAACTGTTGTTATTAGTTTATATATTTACAACGGTTATTTTAGTTCACCCCGTTGTTAAAACTAATAACAACGTTCGAAAAATTAATACCGTTGTTATTAGGTTTAATAAAATTCCGCGGATATATAATTATCCATTCCACAACGGTTTGTCTTAATTTTCGTGAGTTTGCGTTGTTGATGGGGCGTTGTTATTGCCTGAATTTGTAGTAGTGTACTGTCTAACCATTCCACAAACACAGTCACGACAATGAGACAACCCGCTCTCCTCAAACGCTGCTACGCTCTCTAACCCCATTCATCATTAACTCTTATCCATTTACTTTATCGCCCTCATCCTGTCTCACCCAAAATCGCTTAATACTCCAATACCAACACTACGAATTATACGACAACCCCAAACACCATTCATTTTTCACATTATCTAATATCCACCCAGAAATCCTCAACATGAAACATTAGATCAAACATTTACCACGATTACTCATAACATCCTTCTGAATTCTCGCCCTATCTCAACCACATAACACTCAACCATGATGCGCTCTAACACCATATCTCCATAAAATACTCCAAACGACCATGAACCATTTACAACCTCAAGCACACCGTGATTTTATTTCTCGACCTCCTCACACCCACCAAGTCAAAACATCCAAATTCATACACGGAACCACCCCATCAATCAAGTTACTCGACCCAAACTCTAAAAGGACAAGAGACTCAACAATAACGACCGATAAATCTTTACCGATTAGACTGTACTCTTAAACCCACCAGACAATAGCTACCAAAACTATAACAATAAAATATGACCTCAATACACGTGCCCAACACATAATTGCTTCAAGCCCTCAAGACTCGATACTCTAACTGATTCACAGGGACTCGCATTACTACATGACCGACAAACGGACCACCAAACTACTGACACGATTACACAACAAAAGACTATAAGAGCCAGGATACATAACTAATTCGACACACACAAACCACCAATACTTCCCTATACAGTTGTCTCTAAGCGGTTACACGAGGACACTCTCACCTCAGTCTACTAATCCAACATACGAGTAACAAGCTTATAATAACACATATGCAATCTCAACAAGATGCTAGATTCCAATATATCCCAAACGTCGCCCTCAAAGCCACGGAACTACGACACATTACTCTATTTTTACTCACAAATCCACATTCTTGCCACTCAATACTACAAAAGTTAACCCGACAACACAACTAATTAGAAGCTACCGTCTCAACATCTCACATTCCTTTACAACCATGAAAACAACCGCAAAAATATTACACTTGAATCTACCTCCACACTCAACTATGACATATGTCAAATAATACCACAACCTTCGCTTAACTTCCTAAACTCAACCATAACAAGTCCTCCTCCATCAATCCATCTCTCCCCGCAAAACGACTCACAAGGTATTAAGACTAATATCTCATGATAGCTACTAAATAAGCACAATAAGCTCTCACACTTCCTTTTGAGACTTAATAGCCCACATTCGTTCTTTAGTCCTATATCCTCATAAAAGGTTCCATTGACGACTAACAACTTTAATTGAATATTCATTCATAATTTCTCATTTAAATCTCTTGTCTCCCCATTACATCCACCCAACACTTCAGACTGCCAAATTCAAAAATAACGATATTCTAACAATACACCACCAAATACTCATACATCTCACACAAGCCACTACCTAGATTACTTCCAAAAGTCACAATGCTTCCACCTCACTTTTCACAACATTCTCTTTGATTACTAACCGAAAATTTCCCACAAAATATTATCTGCCAATATACATAATTATCATATTATTTTGTCACAAAATCAGTTATCAACCCATTCGAAAGTATTATCACCTTTTCTTAATCTTCTTACCAACTATGTCCTTTGCATCTCTATCACTTACCTCAAAATATGATCCTCCAAATATTCCTCTTCTACTTGACTCTTTCCAACTCATAATTCCCAATACAAATCATTTCATGAATTATAAATATCATTCAATTTACGCTATTCTATTGCTTCAATTATTCCCTTGCTTTACCAATTCGCTATTTATACTCCTTCCAATTCGCATAAATTACAATTACTCATTATCCCAAAGATTCACTCTCACTATCTCATCCTCCAATAACGCGACTACCTTCTTATTACCTCGAGATGCCAAGTTCAACAACACTTCGCTACACCCTTCTAATCATACACCATAATAATTTCCCTTAACATACAATTTTCCTTCATTTGCTACTAATTCGCCCAAACAAATAGCGAAACTCATCATATATTATTATTATCTCCTTAGCATACCTCAAAACGATACTTAACTCATATCATACTTTCCATAATATTTCATGTCCACAATTGTCTCTTAGTTATCCGGATTTCCATCAAAACAATATCCAAGTCCTACTTACACATCATACGGACTAAGCTTTCTAGGTACCATCATCATTACGTTCTTCTATATCGGTCATCATCACATATATCCCAAATCAATTCAAAAATCCCCATTTTCCTCTATATCTTACACATATTCTTCTTTATAACCATTCATATCTCTCTCCTCAATCCGCAATTCTTACATTACCATTCCCTTATTATCATTTGATCGTATAAACACACACGCCTCTATATAAACTGCTCAATACATAACATTATTACACATCTCATATCACAAAACATATTTTATCTCCCCCTCACAAGGCTCCTCGATCTATCCGTTTTAACCATACATAACCACACCCATTTCTCACAAAAAATAATACAATCATGGGGAACATTATTTACTTATAGGATCCTTCAAACTCATTCACGAAGACCAATGTATACTTGAAAAACATATCAATGATACACTATGACTCAACACGATGACACCTTCTCCACTCATATTAGATACGGGGCGACTAAGTACATAACTTAACACAACCATATATTGACGAAACAATATCACGACTCTCCCGCTATGGCGAAGCCACTCGGTAGAATTCAACTCTCTCGATCGAACTCAAGACACTCGATCAAGTACACACACTACTCGATCGAGTAAGACGCACTCAGTTGAGTCACACACTGCACACTCGGTCGAGTGTCAACATACACTCGATCGAGTGACCCAAAAACAACTTTCGTCATCATATTCAAGGACTTTTGCTCGGTCGACCCATAGTGGTACTCGGTCGGACATCTCATACTCGGCCGAGTGTCACTACACGTTCGGCCGTGTCACTATTTTCCGCATAAAAACTTTCACATCAGCTCCCAACACTCGATCGAGTGTCAAGGTGCTCGGTCGAGTAGCCCCTACTTGGTCGAGTATCCTGGCCCACTCCGTCGAGTCAGGCAATGATACAGCCCCGTACAAAAATTACTCATGCATACTCACATACATAACATATGATATTATTTCTCATACTTCACAACTATTTACATGTTCTCATCATCTCAAAATATCAATATCGATTAACTCCAAATCATACTCCATTATAACATGCCACATTTCAGACATATTTTTCATGTTCATCATGCAATTCAATTCTCTCATATATACATATATAACATGCCATACATACTTCACATATATATCATATGGTACAACCATAATATACTTCTTGTTGGACATATTTTATTGTTTTGATAATGACATGTGTTTACGTGATAATGTACTTTACTCGATATATCATATGTGTGTAATTGTGTGCTTTAGTCTTATTAAAGCTAGCAACAATTATGAGAAGAAAGATCAAAGTTATAAGAACTTCAGGCATAACTTTGATAAAGTTTGTGAGACAAAGTTATAACAACTTCAGAAATAACTTTGGAAGTTTACATGGAAGTTATAGGTACACAGTCATAACTTTAAAGAAAAACGCTTCAAGCAAGATCTACCTCAAATAACAAAAGACTCAAGATGGAGGGTCTTTGTGATCAAGATAAAGAGATGATCCGTATACTGAAGATTTTTGTGAAGATTAGATAGTATAGGTCGTCATTTGGTAACTATTCCATTTGAATGATTTTAAGTTCAAAGTTATAGCTTTAGCCTATAACTTTGGATGATAAATGTTGATGCATGATTTTGGAAATAAAATATTTTAAATGTTTTCAAAAGTGAAAGAGTATTTTTATATTTATGAAAAGTTTTAATAGAGAATATATTTATGAGATTCTATTGGTTAGTAATACAACTTATGGGTTGTCATGCAACATAGGGTTTCTAATATATTTTATCTCAATTTGTTGTTAACCTAATAAGTCCACCTAGGGTTTGAGCCACCTAGGGTTTCGTGGAAACCTAGGATTGTGCCTTCTAGGGTTGTGTGCCTCCTAGGGTTTCGTGCAGCTAGGGGATTTCGGCCTATCTAGGTTGTTTCCCTTGTTTACCTAATCTAGGATTCTATTATATCTTTACAACAATATTCTGAGATATTAAAGATAAATATATTTCTATAAGATAAACCAAATAGTATTTTGAGATAAAGATATTTCTAAAAGATAAAATAAATATTATTTTAAGATATTAAAGATAAATATCTTTCTTAAATATTAAGCTAGGGTTTTAGATCTACTATGATTCTATTACTATAAATACTCCTTCACATCTCAAGTTTAATATACACGAAATACATACATATCACACGACACATACATACTTGTGATTATTTCCCAAAATCATTTTAAAGCAAACCTTTGAGCAAAGTATTTATTATGTTTAGTGTTTGTTTTTCAAAAGAATCGTGCATCAATTATTATCAATCGCTTGAGTGAAATACGTTGTTGGATAATAGTACATCATTATAAGCTTACAATTCTTTAACGGGAATCTGTGTGAGTTATATTGTACTTTCTTATTAACGTAAGATAGTATAGAGTATTTAGCGATACTCACCTTGAGTTATAATCATAGTGTTGATTATACGAGTGGGTTGATAATTTTTGTAATCTGTAGAAAGGGACTAAGAATTATTAATCGAGAATAGTGGACGTAGGTTTCAACGTGTGAAACTGAACCACTTCAAAAATCCGTGTGCCTCTCTTTACTCTCTTTACTTTTCGTTATTTCGTTACTTACGCTTACTTTGATTAATTAATTAGTTGATTTTAATTCATAAGATCAAATAATTAATTACATATCATATAAATCGAAAAAGTGGGGCTAGTTCTTAATACTCAATTCACCCCCCCTCTTTCGTATTCGATCAATAGACTCTAAAATTGGTATCAGAGCCTCGTGCTCTTGATTGCCTTACAGCAAGGAGTCTGATCCATTTATCCTTTTATTTTTATTTATTTTCCGCTGCATTTAATTTTATTTTAATGGATTCCAAACATCTGAAGTGTCCCGTATTCGATGGTAAGAACTACAGTTTATGGAAAAATATGATGACCCATTTCATAAAGGGTAACGATTGGGAGTGTTGGCTAATCATTAAGAATGGCCCTAATAAGATCATGCTTGGATCTGTTAATGACACTCGCGTCGAAAAGAAAGAAGATGACTATGTTGAGGCAGATTATAAGAAAGCTGAGAAAAATTCAAAGGCTATCAGTCTGTTGCAAAACGGCATGACTCATACTGAATTTGATCGTTTCTCATCTAGTTCTACTGCCAAGGAAATATGGGATGGTCTAGAGTTAACCTATGAGGGGACAACTGTTGTCAAAAAGCAACGTATTGCATTACTGATGCGAAAATACGAATTGTTCTCTATGGAACATAATGAATCGCTTGACAGCATGTCCACTCGCTTCTCTAGTATCATTAATGAATTGAAAAATCTTGGAAAACCTTTTTACTCCGAGGAAATTGCCAGAAAGATCCTTAGAAGTCTTTCTAAACGATGGAGACCTAAGGTGACGGTAATTGAGGAATGTAAAGATCTATCTAACCTATCTTATCAAGAGCTACTTGGAATTCTAATGGCTCATGAGATTACTCTTGATGAGGATGAGGCAAATGATAGTAATAGCAAGAAAGTGGCTTTACAAGCCGAATCTAGTGAAAGACAAGATTCGGATGTTGAAGACGAAACAATGTTATTTGCTAGACGTTTTAAGAAAAAATTCTTTAATAAACCACAAGGGAAAACGTTTAACAATAACACCAACAAATCTTATAAGAAGCCAATTGAGTCAAAAAGGTCTCTCTCAAGTCGTGGTTGCTTCAAATGTGGGGATAATGATCATATGATCAAGGATTGTCCTACATGGAAGAAAATCAAAGACAAAAATCAATGAGACAAAACCAAGAAGGAATTCAAGCAAGTCATGATGGCTTACTGCTGGGGAGATCTTGAGACAGAGGACGACGAGTCAGAGGAAGAAGAAGTCGGCAACTTGTGTCTAAGCAACGTCAGTCTTGACCTAATTTCAGACAGTGATAATGAAAGCGAATCCGAGATATGTCTTGTTGGCAACTCAGATTCAGAACCAGATTCAGAAGATGATGAAGAGGTTAGTCATCTTGAACTTAAAAAGCAAGTTAAGAATTTATCTAAGAAGTCTTTAATTAAGTATTTTGAAGAAGCCTTAGATCATTGTCATGAACAAAGTCTTGAATTAAAAGATCTTAAGGAACCAATCCTTGACATTGCTGAGGAAAACCAACTTCTAAAGGCCAAAGCGAAAAAGCTCAAGTCTAAAGTTATGGCAACTTCAGCTATAACTTCAGACATGACAAATGTTGAGAAAGAAGCTCTTGAGTCTAAAGTTATAGCTAATGAAGCTATAATCTCAGAGTTAAAGCTCAACTTTAAGCATCTTCAAGCCAAAGTTATAGCTAATGAAGCTATAACTCTAGAATTGAAGAAAGTCAATGAGCTTTTACAATCTGAAGCTAAGGCAAAGGAAGTTGTTATCCTTGATCACAAGAAAGAAAACTCTTTTTTTCCTCAGCAATTGAAAGATATAAAGGCTGAATTCTCCCAAGCCAAAAGTCAACATAATGAGGAGAAACTTATCCTGAACAAACGTTTCAATGACTTTCGTGAAAATTTCAAAAAGAACAATCCCACCAAAGACTCGAATGAAGACCATTCGTCATGTGAAAAAGAAATTCAGTCTTTGAAGGAATTGCTCCTACATGCAGGAAAAGTTCATGATAAGTGGGAAGGAAGTCAGAAGGTCTTAGACTTCCTTACCGAACAATCTTATAATAATAACATGAAGATGGGTCTAGGTCATGAATGTTATAGTCGTAGAGACCATGATAAGTGCAAATCCACTCCTTCTGACCGTGATTTCAGAAGAAGGAAGTACGTAAATCTTTCGGAATATTTGATTTTCAATTATTGTGGTCACAATGGTCATGTTAAAGATAATTGTGTTAAATATGTCAATGACAACAACAATCAAACGGATTTTGTTAAAGAACAGGACGTGTCTAGTAGGGCTGAGCAAAAAATCCGATTATCCGAACCGATCCGATATCCGATTCGAATCCGATCCGAAAAGTTGGATATCCGATCCAAAATATTCGGATATCGGATCGGATACGGATACCTAGTCTAAAAATTTCGGATATCCGTATCCGATCCAAAAATTTTTATTTTTTTTCTCTGAAATGGATGAGCTTGGGAGGCCCATTAACTAAACCTAATACAAATATACTAAAAATCAAACCTCAGCCGTCATTTACTCATATAACTCCCTCCCTCCCAAACCTACTGTCATTTACTCATATAACTCCCTCCCTCCCAAACCTACTGCATTTACTCATATAACTCCCTCCCTCCCAAACCTACTGCATTTTATTTCTACATCAAACATTATCTCATTATATCATCACTAAACCCCATCCATCAACCACCTAAGATCTGAGAACTGAAACGCCAAACGCGACGACACGACCGACGCTACACTCGACGACGACGACGACGACAACATCGTTTCACACGACGACGCAACCGCCACTCCGCTCGTCCATCTTCTTCTCGTCCACCTCTTCACTCCGCCAGCGTCGCCGTAAATGAGGTAGCAGCCACCACCAGCGCCGCCACCACTCGTCCACCGCTTATTTATTGAATGTATTAATTTTAATTTTTTGTGATTTACAAATTGGATAATTAGGCTAATGAACCAATTTATGTTTGATTTTGTGTTTAAGAATGAAAATTGGAATTTTCGGATCAGATATTGGATATCGGATACCCAATCCGATTTTTTCGGATAGTGAATTTCGGATATCCGACTCTTTCGGATCAGATCATGGATAATGAAATTTTGTTTTTTCGGATCGGATATCCGAACCGAAAATCGGATTCGGATCGGATATCCGATCCATGCTCTGCCCTAGTGTCTAGTATTAATGAGTGTGAACCTGAATCTCAACATCATGAAGTTAGAAATAATGAGCTCAGATGGTTTTATGACATAGCTTTCGATTACACATCTGTACCTTCAAAATCTAAACCATATGTGAATCAGAAGCAGTCATTTAAACCTAATGTGTGTCGTAACAATAACAATCACTATAATAAATCTAGACAACCCTATATTAAGGAGAAAAGAACTCTTAGACAGGTATGTATTAGGAAGGATCAAATACATAGAGTCACTAACCATAAAGGACCGAACTTAGTGTGGGTACCTAAAAGCATTATTTGATTCTCTTGCAGATAATAGTGAAAGAAAATAATCTATGGTATCTCGACAGTGGTTGTTCGAGACACATGACCGGAAACAAGAATCGTTTTCTTTCACTAGAGCCCTTCAACGGTGGCAAGGTCACCTTTGGAGACAACAAAAAGGGCAAAATAATCGGTGTTGGTAAGATTGGTATATCTCCTTCACATGCTATCAATAATGTCTATCTGGTAGATGGTCTCAAACATAACTTACTAAGTATCTCTCAATTATGTGACAAAGGCAATAAAGTAGTTTTTCATTCAAATATTTGTCGCATCATAATTGAAGTTACTAGTAATGTTATTTTGGAAGGTCTACGTAAAAGGAACTTGTATATGATTGATTTAAATAAAGTTACTACAAGTTCCTTTACGTGCATGAAAGTTACTCTGGATGATTCATGCTTGTGGCACAAGAGGTTTGCACACATCACTCCAACGATTTTAAAGAAACTCAAATTGTGGGATTTAGTTGAGGGTTTACCCTCAATCAAATTCGAACAAGAGAAGATGTGTGACTCATGTGCCCGTTGTAGACAAGTTAGATCTTCATTCAAACCAAAACGAGTAGTAAGTACAGAGCGTCCACTTGAGTTGGTACACGTGGATTTGTGTGGACCTATGAAAGTCAGAAGCCGCGGTGGATCAAGGTACGTATTCGTTCTAGTCGACGACTACTGAAGGTATGTATGGCCTATCTTTCAAGTTACTAAAGATGAAACTTTCGATGAGTTTGTGGTACTAATGAAGCTCGCCCAAAACAAGTACGATAAAAAGTTAGTCTCCATTCGTACGGATCATGGCACTGAATTTGATAATCAAGCTTTTATAGAATATTGTAGGGAGAATGGTATAGGACATAACTTTTATGCACCACGAACCCCACAACAAAACGGCGTCGTGGAACGTATGAATAGAACATTAGAGGACATGGCCCGCACTATGCTTTTGTGTAGTGGCCTTCCTAAGAACTTCTGGGCAGAAGCCTTTAGTACTGCATGCTATGTGCACAATAGAGCTATGATTAGTCCTATTCTCTAAAAGACTCCCTATGAGCTTTTAAGAGGGAGAAAACCAAATATAGCTCACCTTCGTTGCTTCGGTAGTAAATGTTTTGTCCATAATAATGGAAAAAGTAATTTGAGCAAATTTGATCCACGAAGTGACGAAGCTGTGTTTGTTGGTTATTCTAATCATAGCAAAGCTTTTAAAGTCTTTAACAAAAGAACCTTGTGCATATAAGAAAGTGTTCATGTTGTATTTGATGAAGATAATGTGCCTGAGCAAGTTGAACAGAATGAAGAAGAAGACATGAATGATCCCGACTTTCGCCTTTCAAGGGAAGACGTGCCAGAAAATAATGAAGAGGTTATTGAAGGAATCAATGATGAACTTGATAAATCCGCAAATGACCTTGAAAAGAGAACTGAGACAATTGTTGATGATACGAATGTCACTTCTCAAAACAAGGAAAAGGAAACTGAAGCTATAGCTGATGATGCTATAACTTTGGACCAAGATCAAGATGTTGTAACTGAAGTTGTACCAACTTTAGCTATAACCCCAGAGTCCAACTCAGGGGGAACCAATCTTGATTTTGAATCATTTGAGGAAAGTGATAGTTCATCAGATGATGATGAGCCTAGGAACTCTAAGAAATGGAAATATAAGAGTTCTCATCCTATGGATAGTATCCTAGGAAGTTTCAATAAGGGAGTTCAAACTAGGCGAACATTAAATAACTTTTGTTCATTCTATTCATTTTTGTCTACCATAGAGCCTACCAACAACAAAGAAGCACTTGCAGAATCCGACTGGATTGTGGCTATGCAAGAGGAGCTTCAACAGTTCGAACGCAATAAGGTTTGGCATCTAGTGCCACGACCAAACAATCGAACAGTGATTGGTACTCGATGGGTATTCAGAAATAAATTGGATGACTCAGGAGTTATAGTTCGTAACAAGGCTCGATTAGTCGTTCAAGGTTATAATCAACAAGAAGGAATTGATTATGACGAGACATTTGAACCAGTAGCAAGACTTGAAGCAATTCGCTTGCTCATCGCCTTCGCAGCTCTTAAAGGAATGAAACTGTTCCAAATGGACGTTAAGACTGCATTTTTTAACGGTTATTTGGAAGAAGAGGTTTTTGTTGAACAACCTCCTGGATTTTTGAATTGCAAGTTTCAAAACCATGTTTTTAAACTCGATAAAGCTTTATATGGTTTGAAACAAGTGCCTAGGGCTTGGTACGACAGATTGTCAAAATTCTTATTGCAAAACAATTTTAAAAGAGGGTCTGTCGACAAAATCCTATTTCTAAAATCCGAGGGTTCTGATTTACTTGTTGCTCAAATTTATGTAGACGATATTATTTTTGGTTCTACTAACAATAAATTGTGCAAGTACTTTTCAGATCTAATGACCTCAGAATCTGAAATGAGCATGATGGGAGAATTGAAATTCTTCCCAGGATTGCAAATTCAACAAACCAAAGAAGGAATAAAGATTTACCAACAAAAATATGTCAAGGAGCTAATCAGAAAATTTGGTATGGAGAACGCTCATCCAATGGACACACCTATGGTAACTGATAAAAAGTTGACCTTAGACGAAAATGGTAAGTCCGTAGATGAGACTACATATCGAGGTATGATTGGTTCTTTATTATAAGTAACTGCAAGTAGACCTGACATTATGTTCAGCGTATGTGTCTGTGCTAGATTTCAATCTTGTCCTAAAGAGTCACATATGATTGCAGTTAAACGTATCTTGAGATATTTAGTTGGTACATCTAATTTATATTTGTGGTATCCACTTGAGTGTAATTTCGATTTAGTAGGATATTCAGATGCAGATTATGCAGGATGTTCTCTAGATAGAAAAAGTACCTCTGGATTTGCTACGTTTGTTGGACCATGCATAATCACTTGGGGCTCAAAGAAGCAAAATTCGGTTGCGTTATCTACTGCAGAAGCCGAATATATCGCTGTAGGACTGGTATGTTCTCAACTACTTTGGTTAAAACAACAACTATTTGATTATGGTGTTGATGTTGGTTGTATGCATGTTTTATGTGATAATACGAGTGCTATTGTTATTTCTAAAAACCCAGCTCAGCATTCTCGTACTAAGCATATAGACATTAGACATCATTTTTTACGTGACCATGTAGAAAAGGGCAACATTAAACTTGAATTTTGTAGTACTGAATATCAATGGGCTGACATTTTAACAAAGGCGTTAGCGAGAAGACGTTTTGAGATTTTGCGGTTGGAAATTGGTTTAATCGGTAGTAATTAAATTCGTCATATTTATTTTATGAACCTGCGTGACTGGTTAGAATAAGACGAGATTGTATGACTGTGTCCGCGTATTCCATTGCTAGTATATTTGTGTTTAATATTATATATTTTACGTGAGTATCTTGCATATTACGTATTTTGTGGATATTTAATTATGGATCACATATTTGCCAAAAATCCATCTTATTCACTTTCCTAATTAAACCAAAATTCTACCCATGTATTTTATTTTGGCCGAAAATTCTCAACCAAAATACCTTACCATATCTTTTTATTTACCTAATCAACCTTAGATTCCTTTTACAATCCTACCCAAATTCAAAAAAAAAAAAAAAAAAAAAGGAAAAAGAGGAATAGAGCCGGCGCTACACGGCTACTCAACAAAAATGTAACACCCGCAAATGTACCCTATTTTAAATAGTAAAAATATTTTACGGATACTTTTCAGCGAATTTTAGTTTTAATTTGGAATTTAATGTTCCGAGTCGAATTTCGAATTTTCCGAGTTCGTATTTGGAATTTCCGCGAGATTCCATGTGAATCCCGTCTTGAGCCGTCTTTGACTTTTTCTTGACTTTTCCACTTACTCACCCTACATATACTCCCTCATAACCCTAACTCCCTCACAACTCAATCTTTTTCTTCCTCACCATAAACACCAAAATCTAGCCTCCATATTCTTCCAAGTTTAGAATCGTCACCACTCATTCATTTCTCGCTCAAATTCACGTAAGTTCGTCTTATTCTTCCCCTCTTATCTTCCTCTATCCGTATTGGTAATAAAATTACCGTCTTTCTCGCTTTTCAATTTATCCGTCTTTCTCAAAGGTGAATTATATTCATCTTTTGTCGTCTTTGTTTAGGTGGAGACTTTCTAGACCCCGACAAAGATTACTATCTAGTGGAAAAGGTAACGGTGAAGGGTTACTCGATATCATTTACGTGTTTTAATGTGTTTTCCATGTTAGAAATCATATTTAGAATATGATTAGTAACTTTAGGAATTGTGTTGTTGATGATGGTTGTTGCTAGTTGATAATTGATATGAGAATTGATGAATTGTGATGATAGATGATAATTGTGTTATGCCTTAGTGAAATTGTGGAGATTTGTGTGACTCGTACCTGTCCGAATAGGATGCAGGCTGCGTCGTGGTGACGCAGGCTGCGTCGTGGTGACGCAGGCTGCGTTACTCGCTGCCGACAGTAATTTTCCTGCACTGACCCCTTTTCGTAAAATGATCATATCTCCTTCGTTACTTGCTTGTTTTGGGCGTGTGACATCCCGTTGGAACCGTAAGAGGATAAGCTATCATCTAAAATTGGAATTGCTTCATATCCATGTCTATAACTCTAGTTATGACCGTTTGAAGTGGACCCTTGTTTTCTTTGGGTTCCAAACAACGTTGTTTTGGAGAGGTGATCTATGTTTTTATTCATTATGCTTCATAAATTTGTTCTAATGCTTATGTATCATGTATTGACTCATTTTTATCATATTTAAACTTATATGATTCCCTATTCTCATGTTTTGTGACGGTTTTTGGTATGTCCCACTTTGAGTCGGTTTTTACAAATGATATGGTTTGAGCACTATTTTGTCTTGTGCTTTGTGCTCTCATTCCCTTGGCTACCACCACGTTCATAAGGCTGGAATGTCGGAACGGGGAGGTATCCTACATCTTAATTGTATGTGTTAGTGGGCATACGACGACGTTGTTGGGAGGCGAACGCTATGGGTTGATCGACCCGGCCGTCAAATGTTGAGTACTTGCGAGGTGGTGTTATTTGCATGTAGCGTACCGCTTGTTATGAGGCTTGTGCTCTTTTCCGCCTCTTTCGTGAATTGATCTACCGAATTTGGGGTACTCGGCGTCTTTGTAAGACCGAGTCTTGGATGCGAAACGTCATCGCATGTCGAATCGGAAAACGTGTATTCCGAGAATCTGGCCAGGTTTAGATTAGGAACCGTATTATTATCGTCGTCCTACCAGGAGGATATTAGTCTACATATACGAAATGGATTGAATCATGTATGCGTTCAGGGAAGGCTTTTCTCCCGTGGATGCCCATTAATCATACTTGTCATGTACACGGTGCTAGTGCGTTTCATTTACCGTGAGAGAGGTCGTCTTTGTGTCGTTGTTCTTGAATGCGTGATTTCATGATTTTATTCATGGTCATTGCATGATTTGGGCATCGTCATTGTATTGTTATGTGTGGATGGGTGATTACATGATTGATATTCATGGTCATTCGATGACTTGGCATGGTTTGTTTGTCGAGTCTCAATCTTATCAAACTTATACCGCTAACGGTGAGATGCAAGCCCTAGTGAGCGTATTCGGTTGCCTAAGAGTATCTTCCCCTAGTCTTTGTATAACATGACGGATTCGGACTTGTACCTCTTATGCTCTTATCATTATATATTGAATTGCCTATCTATTCCATCGTATCTCACATGTATATCTATATGTATGCATGCTCTACTTTTGTATTTCCTTCTATGTACGTTTGATGTGATATGGCTGGGAGAACCCGGAGTTACTCCCCACTGACTGTGGCGTTCATGTTTTTCATGGATGAACAGGTTGCTTGATGGATGGCTTTTTGCTTATGCTATTTTGGGTTCGGGTGTGAGCTAGCGGGCGTTGTCCCTGGATGAAACACCTCTAGACGTTGTTTAGCTAGTTGCTAATTACTTTGTCTTTTGTTAACACTTTGAGAGACTACGTCTCTTGTGGTATTTTTATTTAGTTTGTAATATTTTGACACTCCTCATATTTTTCTATCTTGCATGTATAAAGGTTTTTAAAATACCGTATTTTCCGCTATATAATTCACATGCTTGTATGTTTTATATTTCCGCATTCGCGAGGGTTGTCACAGTTGGTATCAGAGCTTTATCGCTCCCGACGCACACACGTGAACCCTAAACTTAAATTACTTGACCTTGAAATAATAAATGAGAGATGGGTAGACTTAAGGACCTAAGGTGGTAGTCTTTGGTGTACTTGATGTTTGTTAGGTTCTAACTTGTTTGTTGATTGTGTTGAGTGATGTTATGTTTGTTTGTATCTACCGTCTTGAGGTGGATCATGTGTTAGCTAGAAGAAGTATCCTCTACCGAAGATTGAAGGTTGACAAGTCTAATTAAAGTGTATTTCTTCCTCATCTATGAATTCTCTCATCCTTATTATATTATGCTCTTTTCCTTCTATCTGGGTGCTTTTTTCTCTTCCAACTTGTTTTCCTCTTGGAAATTTCTCTTGATAGTTTCCTCCGTCTTACCATTGGTACCCTTACCTTCCTCTTGTAACATTTTTATGGATGTCATACCCTTTTGTTTGTGGTATATTATACTTGGTCGGAAGAACTTTGAATTTTCTGGAATATTAGTGATTGTTAGAATGAATTTGTGATTTGAGGAAAATGGTGTAGATCTAATTTCACCCTATATTGATGATTGGCTGTAACTCTAAGGAAAGATAGTAAGATAAGTTTGATGATTTTAATGCGTGATGCTTGCCATGACTAATGTGTAGATAGTTCATGGTATTTGATGGTGTAAGGTTGAATGAGTTAGCTATGATTTCTTAACTCATTAGTCATTTGGTCTTTTGGACTTAGAAGTTTAGTATTGTTTTGAAGACCATGCTTATGATAGGTCTAATTGGTGTAAATAAGAAGTTTAGAATGATATCTTGAGGTGCGAAATACTTTTGAGATTAAGTGACGTCTTGTGGTTTCCTATTGTGTGTTTGTGAGTATAGGCTTGGTGGAAAAGCATTTGGCTATAGTTCTTGGATTTAAAGATATGATATTATCTTATGGTATCGGAGACTCGTTTGAAGTAGTAAGGTTTCGTTGTAAGTTGAACCATATTACTTGAGGATTATGATGTGAGTATGATGGAAATACCTTGGGACGTTAATGATGATGTTTGACTTGAGGTTGTACTTTGTTAATAATGAACTCGTGGGCTATATGATGTTGATAATGACATTTTGTTCGGTGTTCTACCTTGTGGGCTGTAGGAGTTGAAAAGAGATTAGTATGGAGAATTCCTTATTAGAATGTGACAAATTATGGAGTTGAGAGAATGTTACTATGCTTGAGTTGCAATTCCGCAATTGGGAATCCGTGTTATATGAAAGGGTGGATGAATTGGGTTGTAGTCGATTTATCAAATCTAGGTGTACCTTACTTTGATAATTTGTGGTACGATGGTCCCTTGTAAGAGACCTTTGTTTAGGATGAGTTGCTTTACTATCACCCTAAGCCTGAAAGGAGAAATTTTGTGGATTAAACCTTAAACCTTTACTCGTGCCATCATTCCTTTTCATTTCCATTCTTGAATGTTTTTGTCAAGATTGATCTTTAAGAAATTGCAAGCTCGTATGTGACACCCTCAAATTTGCGGAAAGAAAAAAAATAATTTAAATACATAAAGAAGGTGTCATAAATAAAAAAGGTCATTACAAAACGGAAATAATATTATACAATAAAAAGTATCTGAAACGGGAGACATATCTCCCGTAAAATACGAAATAAAAGAGTGTAGAATAATAGACAATCTAAAACCGATATAGGTTCAAACGTAAATACTAATACCTGTCGCCATCTCGCTAGCTCGGTCAATGTACCCAATTGTATGCATTCCCACCTGTTCGGACGACCGCATTAACTAGAAACACGGACAGCCACAGTCATGGGGAGTAACTCCGGTTCTCCAGCCACGAAATGTCAAGTTTAATAAAACATGAATAACATAAAAGCAATGTATATGGAAAATACAAAACTTTAACATATATGATATGCTTTTCATGTTATGAAACAGATAACTAACATATAACCTAGCATGTGACAGCTATCATGTGAAACCGATAATAAACTATAACACGAGGTAGGGAAGCTGGTATGCTAGCTCAGAGGTTACCGTTAACATGGCCATGATACACTCAAACCCTAATCAAACATAATATCATGTGAATCAGTTAACAACCGGTAATCCAAACTCTATCAACCTAAGCCGGCTTGCATCTCACCTTCTAAGATTCATAGAATCATACAAACATGAAAGACCAATACGTCTACAAACAGGCATAAGTTCTTAGTACGGCGATAGTCTACTTCTGTAACTCGAGGCTATACCACAAGGTAGGAAAACATCCTAGTCCTATACTGATCAGACCTAGCGACAACAGCTATTCCATTCCCCGTCTCATGACATAACCGTACACGAGAAACTCTACTAGGCGACCCCCTAAGCAGAGATGGCTAGTACTTAAGCTGGCTCCCTTCCCAAAGCGGAACTCTTAGGATGCCACGCCCCGACTTGGGGATAAGCCCCCCAGGCCCGGGACACAAACGCTATCAGTGGCGAACATATACTCGTTAAAGATAGTACGTGCCTATCAATGTCATGGTCCAAGCTACTCATTTAGAATTAGAATGGTCAAGACGCCATATCCTCATACTTCTCTATGGGTACTTAGTCAACACGACACCAACCATATAATAAAACAGTCACGGGAAAAACATCCTATCATGTGACTAAGTGCATATCAATAATAATCAAATATCATATCGCCTCATATCTACTAAGGCTAATTCATTAAATAAATACAACCTTACTTGAAGACAAATCCCCGACCCGAGTCCCGCGACGGGTCATCAGTCAAATCGGGGCTGACTAGATCTTAGTTTGACCAACCCGTTGGATCAAACCGGCTAGAAACAGAGTCTTTATCACATAGACCTAAAATCAACATATTCATTACATGTTATTTTAATAAAACTTCTAACATGTGAATTA